>VSDK01021177.1:209326-229484 GCA_009767595.1 Symbiodinium kawagutii
GATGGATGGATGGATGGATGGATGGATGGATGGATGGATGGATGGATGGATGGATGGATGGATGGATGGATGGATGGATGGATGGATACTACGTACGTACATATGCATGGATGGATGCATGGATGCATGGATGCATGAATGAATGGATGCATGTACCTATGTGTGGGTGTGCGCGCACAAAAATTACACGCGGATTCCAGAAACTTATGTCATTCACTTGCATGCTGATAAACATGCACACATCCAATTCAGATGCATACACGCATGCATTCATGCATGAATGGTAATAATTTTGTGTGTGTGTGTGTATGCGTGCGTGTGCTGCAAGATCCTTCGAAAAGGGAAGCAACCATCAATGACCAGTCATGAAAGTGCCAAACAGCACTAGCCCCACCAACAGAGACCCATCTTCTCAAACTTGCAGGCGATGCAGCCAAAAGACCAAGCCCACGTGAGATCCCCAACAGCTGCGTACAGCCTCAAAATAAGACCGCGCCAACTTGCCCATCACAACGTGAACCGAACAGCGCTTCCCGGATTGAACGAACCAGCTTCTGAGGAAACAGGAAGACCAGAAGCTTCCCCCAAACCCAGAACCTGACCTCCCGTAGACTCCGCAGACCAAAGGAGCGACGAACAAATTCCAGCGCTGGAGGGTGCCCAAACCCAGGAAGCTCTGCTGAGACCCCTTTGGCTCAGCCATACAGTACCGGCAGCTGGGAAGAATGTGACTGGCACAGTAGCCTCGTGCCTCCACAACTTCTAGGGAAACAACGCATACAAAAACACTCAGAAAGCATATGTACCACTCAAACATCAGCATCTGCCAAGTGGATCCCTGGCTGATGCAATGAAACTCTGGCTGATGAGTTGAATTGCTATACCTATGTCTATCTACGTCTCAGCTTCACATATGCCAAGGGATCCAAGTGGATGGCTGAGCGGGCGCACCTCCGAGGAACGTCCCATGGTTGAGCCGAGGTTGGAAGACCTGGAGAGGGACGAGTTCCCGGTGTCACCTGGCAGCGGTGAAATCAACAACGAAGCAGAAATACAGAAATCGACAGAAGCGGGATGAAATCCTCTGTCTTTCTCTGATGGCATCTCATGACTGTACTTATGCAGAACATCTCATGACTGTGGATGCAAATGTCATGACTGTAGTTCATATGCATCAAATCCCCAGGATCCTCCGTTCATATGCGGAATTGCTCAAATTGCAGGGAATCATCGACATCGACACGATGGAACCAGCCCTTGGACCAAGACGACACCAGCTGAGTGCCTAAAGGCCTCGTCTGCGAGTGCATCGTGTGCGGCCTACCCCGTCGCAGGAGCGGACTCACAACTTGCCAGTCATTGGAGAACTTAAAATGCAGATCTGGTCTCGAATGGTTGGTTTAGTACTAGAAATGGTCACTATGAAGGATGATGATAACTGGGGTACCCCTATGACTTGAGAAACCACCATCTCAGGTTCACAAACAGTTTAGAAAGGTTGGTTTCTTAAATATGGGTGGCTGGATTGCTGTCCGCTTGCTGTAGCATGGCTTCTGGCAGTAATCCCCTTTACCTTTAGTCCTTTCCTTTCCCGGCCCCCTGTGTGAATGCAGCACGGACAAGGCGGATTGAGTAGCGTAATCGTAGCACGATACCGTGCATTCTCCTGTGTCCGCACCCACTTGAAATGGTCTCCCACTTTGCCCATGGTTCCCATAGAATTGAATTGAAGTTGATTGGGTGGATTGACAGTTGAAATTTCATTGCTGATGAACAAATTTGCAGGCACCAAGCAGGTCCATCATGGCCAAGAGGCGCGAATTTGAACAAAGAATGCAAGGCTTTGGAAGGTCTTGATGGTTGGTTGCTAGTGGCTGGTGATCGGCAATCACCGAGCTCTTTGGCACTGAGATGCACTGAGCATTCGGCAATCATAATAATGGTCATAATCGTCAATGTGGTTAATGACCATACAGCTTCTTCCACACCATTCATATCATCTGTACATGGTCAAAACTCAATTCCCTGTTCCCCTGACTGTTCATCAATGAACAAACTGGGGACCTGGCTGCTGGGAGAAGATGGTATCTGATAACATGTTGGTCACTTAGTGTTGGTCACCTGATACCTGTGGGTCATCTGCTGGTCATGGCATGTTCGTCCATCATGTCCATCCCTTGAGAGGATGACATGGCCTCCCATAGCGCTACCTGGGCTCCCCCCTGGGCTCGCGCCTTCGGGGCTGCGAGTTGGGCCTGGAGCCCTGCGTGGCGGAGCTGGAAATCCTGGCCCTGGGTTTGGAAGTGACGACAAAAAAAAAAGTTATATGAATTATAAAAGTTAAAACATTGCAAATAAGAAGTCACATACATAAGAGCTTAATAGAAATTTGTAGAATGTCGTTATAGTTCTAGAAGTCACTTATAGATAATTGTTTGGGTTTTAAGATGTTTTAAGTCATTACCTGCTTATTCGAAAATGGGGGAGATTGACAATAGCTGTAGTTGCTAAAAGTATCTGCGATCACGCACGTCATTGCGAGCATTTCCTTCCAAAAGCATATGTCCTCTGATCAGCGTCATTGCGAAAACCACTTGAGATGACCAAAACGGATCTCTTGATCTTCCAGGAAGTGTCATGGACATCATCAAGGAATGCCCCACGAGACAGCACGATTTTTCTGTGATGCATGTGATGCATGTGGTGCATATGTGTGTGTGTGTGTATGCGCGGGTCCTTCTTAAACAACATCCAGGAATCCAGCTGCAACGTGTGGTGCCACAGGTCCCTGCTCCTTTCCGTCACGCCGCAAGAACTTTTTCTCCAGAGGCCACCTCTCTGCCCTCACGTTGGGGGACCTGAGGCAGGGCAACTGGGGATATCCATATCTTATGATATCACAGCCCTATCCTCCAAGCGCTTGTGTTGGGGATGACTGTGCGAACCAGTTGGGTGGAACAAATGCCTTGACTATGAACCAAGATCATTGATATACTCTGGTCTGCATGCACTGAAATATGTCAGTGGAGAACCAACTCCTAGAACGTTCTTTTGAGGGGACCTGAGCCTTTTGAGGTGTGAAGTTGTCCGGTCACTCATGAGCGTTGTCCTGTTGAGATTGGAAGAGGGGTAGTCATGAGAGGCGCGCCGTCGGATTACCTACAGGATTCCAAGCTTTCAACTGGCTTAAACCCATTAGGAATGCTGATCCTTGAAAGCGCAATTGGAGCAAGTGTTCAACCACTGAGCCTTCGAGTGATGCAACCAGGGGCCACCCACCTGCAGAACCGTAGATGGAGCAAGCCAAGGCTTGCCTTATTGGCCCTTATTATCCCTTATTGGTGCTGAAAATCTTAGATTCGACCCACAGCTTGGCCACGCCCGTCGCCCCTTTTTGCACTGACAATTGCTGGCCGTCTGTCCAAAACCTTTATACCAAAGAAACAGAAG
Source organism: Symbiodinium kawagutii (assembly GCA_009767595.1). Taxonomy (NCBI): domain Eukaryota; class Dinophyceae; order Suessiales; family Symbiodiniaceae; genus Symbiodinium; species Symbiodinium kawagutii. The sequence goes on from VSDK01021177.1 coordinate 212,777, forward strand.
GATTTCGCGATGCCTGCACGGTTTATTGTGCGTTTCGAAACGGTCACGCAGAAGAAGGCGTGTAGCAGGAACGATTCGGTTCGTAGCTGCAGATGTGACTTGCAGTTCAATCTCTTTTTGATTGTTCTGAACTATATATTTATATATATATATATATCCCGCGTTTCTGAGTGCATGTTCGATATGGTTTTGATGCATGCTCCATGCTATCCAACGGATGGCCCCCCTGACAACGAATCGTGAACTGATTCTCTAGTGTTAGTGGAAGATAGTATAACAATTGGTTTCCAAAATTGCAACACGTGTATAAGCGCACAATGTCTACGATGACAGCGTGTACAGCTACCTTCATCTACCTATCACATTGTACGACTTTGAAATTTACACTTTCTTGTTCTGTCCACTTTTTCACTAAGAGGTCATTGCCGCCAGTTGCTGCGGAGAAAGTGGGTGTCGCCTCTTTCTGCTCGCTCGCGGAAGGCACGTAGAGCCGGGAGAATTGTTTCACGCATGGTCTCGAGAGGTTGCCACTGACAAATGTCAAAGCTCACACAGATTTATGATTCTCGGCTCATCATGGAGGATCTCTCAAACCTGCCTGGCTTAGTTCATGCAGCATGTCATGTTGGAGATCCTCAGCTCAACAAGAGTCCTGGAAGCATATGGTGGACCAGCTCTAGACCTTGCACCGTAGAAACTGAGCCACGGACTTCCAATAACTGCCATCGTTTACATCACAACTCCTCCGGTTTCAACGGTGGCCACACCTCTCATTGACCATGGACGTACACAACTTCAATACGGTCTTTTCATTCGGCGCAGCAATTGCAGTTGGACGATTCTAGATGTCTGGACATGAGGGCCCCCTTTGTTGAAGCCAAGTTGGGCCTGTGTAGTCTTAGATGCAAGCTGGACAACTTGCTCCAAGAGTATCCAAGAGTTGGCTCATGAATCATGAATCTGGTTGTTGAAGCCTGGTGGAGCATGGTGAAAGCTGTTCGGTCTCTTCAACCATCTTTAACTTGGCTTGGTCAAAGGGGACCCAGTAGCCAGCGGTGCAAATCTACGGGACAACCCGCAGGTCGTCCGGGTGAAACTCTAATCCTGCCAGATGGAGTCATTGAAAGAGGATGTCAAAAGCTTCCACATCATGCCATCTTGGATACAGCCTCCGCTCTACAACTCAAAGTGTCTGCTTTGTTTGGGCACAGGCCCGAGGCCCCTCTGACAAAACATCAGGGACTGTACTGTCCTTCCAGGATTTTCAATATTTTCAGGAACTCTCTCTCTCTCTCTCCATCGCCGTCTCTCATTTTCAGGAACTAGACAACTGAGTTCGGAAACCTAGCAAACCATTGACCAATCTGTGGACGCCTACCGCTTGGCAAATACCATGGTAATTTCCTGGCGAGGTTTGGATCATCCGAGATTGGGAATTGAACTGGCCGCATCATCCGACCCAGGTGTTTCAGGGTTGAAAGTGGACTAAATTGAGTTCTGGAGTTATATGATGCAAGAAGTCACCCGAAAAGTCATCCAATCTCAGCCATTCTTAGCCATTCTTAGCCATCCAAAAAGATCGATGTCCCAGGAGTTTTGTGGACCGCCTCTTCCATGACGACCACGTGCCCCCACCTCCGGCCCGTCGGCGGTTGAGCTGCCAAAACTGCGCCGAGGCAACCGGGTGGGGCCGCTGCCAGCTATAAGCCACGCTGCCGAGATGGAACAAGTTTGAAGTTAAGGTGTAGTTGTTAGTGTGTATATATATATATATATAATTAATTGTTTGTAATCAAGTCATGTCCAAAAAAAGAATCATAATCAAAAATTCGAAAAATTCCAATAGGGGTTAACTACCGTGATGGACAAAAACTCAAAAAACGAATGGAACTCTGAATCAAGTCATCTGAAGTCAGCAAGTAATCATCTACCGAACTGCTCTGAGACCTTTGACTCCAAAAACGAAACCAAACGTGATGTCCGAACAGTGTGCACATCAAGGTCTGCCATATTAATCATATTACCCGATTCTTTCGATTGCTCATAGCGCAGGCCAGAGGGCATTAGCAAATCTCGACCAAAGTGTTGCCGGGTCATGCTTTATGCCGCAGCCTAGCCCTCAGTAGCAACAAGGTGAAAAAGCAAAATAAAATCAATAATCGTAGTCATAAATAATCTCTTAGATGATAAAATGGGAGAAAGAAAGAGAGAACGTGCAAGCCATGGGTCACTTCATATAGTGTCAGGGCAAAAAATCACAGTTCCCACTAAGTCATCTCATTCCTTGACTCCTTAAAGATCCCGTCTGCAGCATTCGAGGCACTGCTCATTCAAGATCATCCAAAAACAAGAAAGCACTGGGATCCATATGGTATTCTTAGATATATTTTCGTGTCGTCATCTTGGGCACGCCTGTGCAAAAGATCACCAAAGTCTCATCACCAGAACTGAACGGGTAAAGGGGAAAGGGCAGGACAAAACAAATAAGCAAAGAAGTATTGCCAAAGTATGCAAACATATCCTGCGAGTACTTGAGCTGTAGGGTATCCTGATGATTTTTGTGCTGCAACTTGTGCTTACCACAGTGTGTCGGGCACCACGATTCCTTAACCGAGACACGCAGGAAGTGGAGTTGCTCACAGCCAAGTCCCAATGGAACTGGTAGCTGGGTAACAAATGACCATCAAGTAGTTCATTATCTGTGGGGAAAAGCCCATCACTTTGCCAGGTTGACACGACGTTACAGAAAGAAAACGGAGTTGCTTTCCTTCAACCAGGGATACGATACACATCAATACATGACATACCGCAAGAGAGAATATTCCATAGGTCAAAGATACCGACAAATTTCAAAGGGTGTGACATGGTGTGACCATTTCTAGCTCAACGTTGATCACAAAGGCACTTCGGCGAGGTGCGGGTTCCATGGCTGAACAGCGGAAGTTGAAGGGACAGACAGATGCCAGGGTCGGTTCTGCTTGGATTTCTTGGAACATCTTGGAAACAAAAAGCGGGCCATTGACCTTGCCATTTCTATCCTGGACCTTGGCATCCTTCTGCCACGTGGCGCGCGTTAATGTACTGAGATGGAATGAGGCTGGGGGTGTTACCCCAGCATCAACGGCGGTTCACCAGGATTTGCGATGGATTCCAAATGCATGGATAGATCTTGACTGAATGTCAGCGCTGCAAACCACAGTAACATCACCATATTGACAATAGATCATTGCAGTCAATCTTGACGATATTCTGAACGTTGTGAAGGTTCCATGTTTCGGCGGATTGTGTGAATACGTGTGTGTGAAGACGCTCTCTGCACTGCAACAGGCCTGGTGACCAGAGTTGCGACCAACGGTGTCGCGTCGCAAAGCGATATTCATATTTATCCGGATCCTGAAGCAACCGGGTTTTCAGGGGCCACTGCTTTCCACAAGGGCCTCATCTTCCGAATGGCATTGCTTTCCAACATTTTTCCAACACCTTTGGCCTCTTACATCCTGGCCATTCCGGCGTGGCCCCGTCTCGACTTTCGAATTGCTGCAGCTCTGAAGCTAAACCGATGATTCGCCCAGTGCTACGGCCAGCGACATTTTTTCACCAGAGCGCTATGTGTCCACTGCTATGAAGGGCCTGTTCCATCAAGGATCTCGGGCGATCTCAGGCTTCAAAAAAATGTGTCAAAGGCCTGCACGCCGGCGCACCAGACAACTGTCCACCGAATCTCACGGCATGCCCAAGTGGAACCTCGGTCAAAACAGGTCAGAACACCATGCAACACTGCTCAATCATGGTGGCAGCGTGAAATATTCTTGCAGTAACAATTAGCACGGTAGGATGATCATAGTCAGGATCCCTCAAACACAAAGCAACAGAACCAACTCCACGTGCCACTGAAACTTGGTCGAGTGGACAGCTTCTTCGGCAGCGAGGCTTTCTTGTTTTGATGTCCAATTCATGGCCATTCCACTACCATTCACCATGGTTCTCCAGCATTCATCAATGGTTCCCATTGGTCCCCCATGTTACCCATACTGAACATCATGGTTTCCCCATGTAAAACCACAATTCACCACCAGCATCCACCAGTCGGATACCAAAAATTTCCATGTTGTTATGACCATATTTAACCATTGATCATCATGATTTCCCCATGTTAAACCACCAACCACTGGTTATCATTGTTGGTTGACACCGGCATGTGGTCATGTTCCCCATGGCCGTGAAGCCCACCATGGCCGCTTCAGCCGCCCACCATTCACATGGCCACGCGCCTCAGATCTGCCAGTTGGTCGAAAAGCGGCTGGGCCTCGGTGCACCAGCCATGCAGCCAACGGCTAGGCTTCGATTAGATGCTTAGACTTCGATACGGCAAAACTATGGATCTGATATGGATCTTGTTTGGAGCTTAACTATATGATATAAACTTATATGGATCTTATTTGGAGCTTATATGGATCTTGTATGGGTCTGAGATGGAGCTTATATGGATCCTGTATGGCTCTAGATGAAACAATGATTATATACTAGATGTTGCTAGGCTTCTATTGACTTGTTTTTTGGGCCGAGCATTGATGGTTTGCAATGATGAATATATGCTGATTTGGGATGAAAACCGCGAACGTTTGGAACAAAGAACTAGGCAGAACTAGCCAACCCAGCTCGGTAGCCAAGAACCTGCGAAAGATTTTTTACCAGTGACTTGTTGGCAATTCGATGGTCGGTTGGAATTTGAGTGTCTTCCATGCGTCTTCCATTTTTGTTTGTCGATCTTGACCCGCAGAATTTGTCAAAGGTGTGGAAACTTCAGTGTGTTGAACAACCTTTGTCCAATGGAAACCTCCTATGAAAATCTGGGTGGGTAACCTTTCCAACAACCCGTAGGTATGAAAATCTGGGTGGGAAAGAAGCTGGTGGAAAGGCTGTGAAATTTCTCCTGCTTCTCATGGCCCAACAGCCGTGCTTCGGCCCCGCATGGCCCCGCGGTGCCGCTAGGCCAGGCTGCGCTTGGTAGCTCGTGATGTTGCTGCCTCGGTCACCGGTTTTTCCAAGCTACAACTCGTGGTGTTGAGTTGTGATTAGCAAGCAATACATTAGGCAATAAATGTCCATCATAATCAAATTGGCCAATTTATTGTATATCATAATCTTCATAAATGATTTCATCAATCAATTAGGCAATACATTTTATGAGTGAAGCACGATTACAGTAATTTCCATTGCAATCTTCATGTTTACTGCTCGATCAATTTGAAACCCAAGTGGTTTGATATTCATCTGAATTCATCAAACTCGATCAGACAAAGAATCAACAGATCGATGTGGATCAACAACTTGAAGTACTTCACAACTTGTCCAAACATTCCTGAGGAAAGTTGCTCCCAACACCTGGGCTTCTGACCATGTTCGTGGCTATAGACTCCGTCGAAGCCATCACATCCTCCGTAGGTGCTGCCGTAGGTGGTGTTACCTCAGCCAGGCTTCACGCTTGTGCGATCTTGTACTTGCCAGTCCCAGCTCAACAGCCGGTGCAACATCAAAGTACCTACAGGATCCATCAGGATCCATCAGGATCCTAGAGGCCTGCATCCATGAGCATCCATGCGTGCATAAGATGTGCCAGGTGAGTGGTGCCAGGTGCTTCCCCCTTTGAATCCCGTGAGCTTCCCAGGGCTCAGGCCACTCCATGAATCCCAATTGGTGGTGTATGGCTGCCTGTCCCAGCCATAGGATTCACTGCTCCAGGTCGCCTCGCAGGGTCGTACCCGTGGTCGTGTTGTTTCCATGTGCTGAAGGATGTGGAACTTCGTTGCATGGCATTGGGCTGTGGGTCAAAACTCTGTACACCTGGTTCCCCCACCGTTAGCCATGGTTTTCCCTATAGGTTGTTGGTTGTTATCCCCGTTATTGGTTGGCTACCATTAACCCATCGCCATTTCTATGCATTTCTCTTGTGGAACTCATCACGCTGTCGTACCAGGAACGAGGTCATGGACCACCTTCATCCACCTTCCCCGCACCTGAGAATGCCAAGTGCTCTCAGACCATCCTGGGGGCGCGCTCCGGCAGGCATCATCTGTAGGGCAAGCACACAGACACGTTCAAAAACTCAAAACCTCGAACGATGAATCCTGAGTTGAACGATGGGTCCTTGGTAGGTTGTGACTTATGACAGTTGTGATTTGCTGTGAGGCCATGTGAAGCCTACATGCCAACTGTTGGCAGGTGGCCTGTAAAATTCAAAAATGTGAAACCCTCTGCCGCTGACTCCTCACTGAACAAATCATCCACTCAAATCCAAGTCTTTACGTTGTTTTTAGGTGTTGCCGAAGTCCAAAAAAATCTTGAACTATGGAATTAGGCCCAACCCCGGCCCCCTCCCACCTGCATGTCCATTTCCATTCGCGTAGCCTTGTCGGAGGCAGTGACATGGGGGCAAATGATGGCATACGCCCGAGCCACATGGTAAGTGTGCATCTAGGAATGAGAATGACTCTGTACCAATTGTCATTAATCGCTATGACAGTCTATGATACATGGCTCTGCATGGATATTCCAGTTTTCACCTGTAGACTCAATGACTGTTGGTAGGTAAAAAATCATGCGGGATTGGGGAAACAGAGGCATATCCGTAGAGGAATCGGCCTCGAAAACAGGCCTGAGGATGGAGCACAATCATATCCCCAACATTCCCAAGAATGCAACAATTATCACTTCTAGCTGGGAAAGCACCGCTTTGATAACACCCCCATTCGGTAACAGAAGGAACATCTGAATTCATCAGAATATACAGCATGAACCTATAACAAGGTGAGCCTCACCCTAGACACACTTCCAATCGCTTGCATCTGTTGAATATCCTTTCCACATTATTCCCTTGCTTTCGCTTTGCCTGCACTCGTCTGGTGGCTTGTTCCATTTGGGTAGCCTCGGCGGAGTCAGGTGCAGTATGTCAATAGGGTGTCCCATGGTATCTCGCTTTTTGTATCCGGAAGTGCGCCCTCTTTTTGGGAGAACCTGGGTTCACCGCACCGGTGCAGCTTCACATCTTGTAACTACTTGCCATCGCGATTATCGCCGCCAATCATCACCATCATCGTCATCGTCGTCCTCGTCATCATCATCATCATCATCATCATCATCATCATCATCATCATCATCACCATCATCACCATCATCATCATCATCATCATCACCACCATCATCATCATCATCATCATCATCGTCATCGAATTTTCTGTGCACCTCGGTCACACTAGCATTGGCCACGACCGACTTGGGTTCGAGCTGTTTCCATTTCCAAACTGTGTGTATAAAGGAGTACTCCAGTTGCCACTGGAGCTCGGCAAGTCCTGTCGCCGCTTCAGGATGACACACTCAGCACATAAAAGGAACTGGTGGTTTCTCAAGTCATGGGCGTACCCTGCAAATCATCCTTTATGATTTCAATCTATAATGCATTATATAAACCATTTAAAATATATCAACTCACCATTTTTTGGGTCCCCTACTTTGAGAAACTCCCAACTTGAAAGCTCTGAACTCCTGAGCTCTTCATGGCTAGTGCTTTGGGAAGATGTAGACTCATTCTGCCCCAGCTGCTAACCACCCTCCATCCTCCTCAAAATTCTCGATTTCTCCCCTCTCGATGGAACATCGAACCAATTCGAACTCCCAACTTCGCCCCTCTCTCCCGACCTGTGCACTCGTATGCACCGAGTGGAGCGCAGGTCGGGGCAGGGTCGCCATTGGTATTGACCTCGGCCAAGGCAGCGAAGGCAAGGGCCCCGAGGTGGCCCCAAGGTTGGGCGTTGAGCCCCCTTGGCACACCCAAATCCCAGTTCCAAGAAATCTTCCTTTCTTCTGCCTATTCTGTTTTATTGGTGCCCTGGACTAGCATTTTTTCAGGGAGGTGCCCTATACTCCAGAAAATCCAGAAACAGTTGGGCAACGTCTACCATGCTTTCGTTTTGATGTTTCCCGATTTCGTAGCTGCGAACGCTGATGTGGTCGGGACCCTGGCAGGAAGTGCAGATTTTGAAGCTTCCATTAAGTTTCCACTTCCTCACCTTTTTCATCTTTTCTCCACTTTCAATCACTTTCAATCACTTTCAATCACTTTCAAGTTTCAATCACTTTCAATCACTTTCAATCACTTTCAACTTTCAATCACTTTCAATCATTTTCAATCACTTTCAACTTTCAATCACTTTCAATCACTTAGGTTTTAAGTCGTTTTAAGTTCTGTTTTTTTCTATCGTCTTGAAATGTCTTAAAGCCGTCAGACGACTCGTCCCTTCACAGACCTGCCATCATCGAAGCCTAGGCACTGCAGAGCTTGCACCCCGCCTTTGCCGAAGCCATCGCCTGAGATGTCGGACATATGGGGACCATGTGGGGACCATGACCCGCAAGATCCACCATGTGGGGACCATGACCCATATGGAGGCGGGGACCAATCTCCAAGTGGATTTCTATCAGTTCCATCATGTTCCAACTCCTTGGCGCGATGTGCAGCTTGACATGGCTCAGCTCCAAACGTAGATCCCGGGGATCTCGTAGATCTCGCGGATCACTGAGATCACGTGGATCAGTTGGATCACGTTCCCGTGGATCGCGAGATCCTACATCTCCTTTGCCCTTTCCTTTGGCCGCGCCTTTCCTGCAACGATTTCGTGGTCAGGGAACCAAATCGGAGGAACATGTTGGGAGACTTGGGAGGATAGATGATTCAGTACCATCTTACCATGTAGGTTTCAAAATGAATTCATATGGCTCAGGTCCAGGCTGGACACCGCATCACACCGCTGTCATCCAGATGGAAAACATTCGATACTACATTCCATGGGCGAAGTGTTGTTGCACAGGATCGGCATCTATGCAAGCAAACAATCAATGAAAACAGCGTAGAAGTGTCATGGCACCCATTTCTCCGAAGGAAACCGCCACGCGAGCTACTCATTGTGCCGCCAATGCGGTCAAGGCTCAAGAGCCCCTTCTCAGCAAGCCTTAGATAGACGCGGCATGCTGATGGACAAGACTTGAGCAGAGCTACGATGTGAGAATACACGTGTGTAGGTGCACACGCACATTTGCACGCATGCGATGCATGCAAATATGCAAATGTTAATAAATAAATCTATATATTTTACATATATAAGTAAATAGATTTGAAAATATATATATATACACACATGTATGCATGTCTGTGTGAACAAATCTATACATTGATCCATGTATGTGATTCTAGTCACACTTGCCGCTTTCTCATATCATGTCATATTGTTTACGCTACGTTGCATTGCAAAACGAACATGCAAATTCTGCAGTGATATATGTCTGTGATATGCATGCGTTCGGTAGCTGCAAAATGCAAGTATACATACGCAATGGTTTGCAAATATCTTCATAGACACCTATTTACATATCACATCTTGAGAAACCACCACCGAGCACATCCTAGCACCTGGTGCGAAACCAATGTTCGCACCGGGATACGCAAGGTGCGGATCTGTTCGGACACTTCAACAAGGCACTGCTTCTGAAACATTGCTTCCCGCTCTTCTTTCTTTTGGGCACGGCTGACATAAAGAAGATGTTCAGGGTGTCCTTGGCTGACCATTTCAGGAGGCAACAGGAAAGCCATGGGAAGCATTGGGAAGTCAACAGGTCCTAGCTGTCACCTATGTAATTAAAGCAGCTGGATGGCAGCTGATGTCTAGTGCAGCGCTACCATGCAACGGTTGAACAACAAGGCCTGTCTTGCAAAACAAGCAGCTGTAATCTAAACCCAAGAAGCCGATGATTAATGGTGATCCTAGCAAGCCTAGCATTCATGATTAATCATGCATATCTTTCCACACGTGCCCAAATCCTGACCAAAAGGGCTCCATGTGTTTGCAAACGAGGGACCATCCACATCCAGTTTCACCGGTGGAGCTTTGCCTTCAGCCTCCAATTTCTTCGCCTAGCGGCTGGAGACTTGGCCCTCAGAACGGCTTTCCCACTCAATGTCAATCCCTGCAAATCCATACCCTGAAGACTAAGTAGTTATGTAAATCATTTAGCATTATAGCAAGTACGAGTAGTTCATACCCCAGCCCAGTCAATTCCACATCCAGCTGACCTCTCGCTGTTCTTTGCGACTTCGAAGGTCTTTGCAGTGCATCATCTTTACGCACCTCAGCCAACACTGGTTCGACTGCGACTGCTTGGCTGAGACCTGTGAACTACTTCGATTTGTAGTGACTTGTCCATACAGAAACGTCCAAAAACATTGGACCCATAAAGAACCCATGGGCATGCTGAACCACTTCCCCTGACATCCCAAGCCAACTCACGGGGAAGAGAAACGCAGGAAACCCATTGAAACCCATCCATCATCATTGGTGTCTCTCGGACCGACTTGGCCTCCACTTGAACAGCAGGTTGCTATACAACTTTGAGACCATGGTGGTCTATAAGGGTTATGTCCCATAATACGGGTCAATAATAATTAAACTTAAGGTTCAATAGTAATAACAATAACAGCAATAACAGCAATAATAAGTTGAGATTAATCAAAGTTCAATAAATTCTGCGGGTTAATAATCACTATAAGGAATAATCACCAACAAACCTGGAGTTCAGTCGCCAGCAAGTCCACCAACATCCAAGCTGCTCTTTGGCATCATTTGGCTGCTCAAAATTGACGAAGCCAAAATGCCGCCCCCGCTGGTCCGTCATGATCTGGCCGCCGAGTGCTACATTATCAGCTTGCTGCATGCGCTGGTGCAATCGCCCAGCCCACATTGATTTTCTACAAGGGCATTCAAGGGTCTTTCCTAATGCCCTAGCAGCAAGTAGACGATCAGAAGAGACATGTGCAAACCCACATTGGTTGATTGCGTTGGCACCCGCTCTTTCCGAAGCTCCACCAACCTGCTCTCATCATGTTACAAATTTACTCTCAAAATATATCAAGAATACACGAATCAGCCTCATAGTTTTCGTGAGTTTTGGGGGTTGGTTCTTTTCATAAAAAGATTGTACGATGTGTCTACCTACCCGTCTTGCCAGTCCTCACCGTGTCTTCCCTCCACGACTGCACCTTGGCAGCCTGAATCGGGCCAAAGCCGTCAAAGAGCTCGCAAAGGTCTTGCCTTGAAACAACTGCCATGGAAACGCAGGAGACTACCACATGCTGCCCATGATTTTTAAATCGTTCTGGATACCTAGATCCAATTCCCGAGGGTTCGATCACAGGAAGCCAGGTGTAGAATGGCCCTGGCAGACCTGTACATCTTGTTGGCATAACCACCTCCTCGCCCGGCTAGCAAGATACTCTTTGAAGTGCGAAGGAAAGCACTTGACATAGAGGTTGGTGAAGGGTTCATCCTCAAGTCGTTGGCACGTGCTGTGGGAATGTGAGCAGTGATGCACGATGTTCTGTGCAATTTTTTGCAGGTGACTTTTCCGATTCTCAACTGGTGGAGCTTCACTGCCTTCAAACTTACCATCAGTGGTGCAGAAACAACTGGACCATACCCACCCTGCACCCACTGATGGTAAGTTTGAAGGCAGTAAAGCTTCATGACAGGCCGATGGTGGAACACATTGGAACGCTAATAACAACAATACACTGGTTCTTCCGGACCGCTGAAGGACAAACCCCAGTGACCTCGAACCTGATTTGCAAGCTGAGGGGTGGTTTACTCAAGTTTACTTACAAATTTCAAATTTGGACTCTTGAGAGTAGCCTGAGTAGCCCGCTTAATTATTGCCTGACCACCTGGCTAGCTATAAGTTTTAAATCAATGGAGCGATGGAATGGGTTTGGCATGGCTTTGCAACATCTGGACGATCGAATGCCTTTGTCATTACCATATCCTCAGGCATCCTATGACTGTCAATATTTCTTGGGCGCTGATTCTGGCACATCAAAAGTTCAACACTCCCCGAATCTCCTCCTTGTTCATGGCGGCTTCCATGGTGGTCATGATCAGCTCGTGACGATGTCACCTCTGCGTGACAATGATGTCACCCATGAGCAAAAGAATCGCTTGCAAAAAGTACACCACATAATTACAATCAAACAGTGCAAAATGACAAGGAAATTAGTATGGACACTGGTGGGATCAATCAGTGCTTTTCATCGTTTGTTCGATCTGCTTCGGCCCTTTCAGAGACCCTGAAGGTGGAACTGTGAATGGCGCCATCTGCATTTAAGTTTTCAATTTTCGGGCTTTCTCCATCACAGTCTTGCTGTACTATATTTGACTGACAAGGACAGTCAAGGGTTGCCTGAAATCTGCGGATGCTTCCAAGCTGCTCGCGTTCAAGTGATGTTGCACACCCGCGGCCCAGCGAGACGTCAGGACTCGATGTAAGGCGGCAAGGTTTGCAATTTGGTGTGTGGCTGTTTTGCGGTGGCCCTGGAGATACCGTTGCCCATTCTCACAACCCAAACGAAACCGTATGCCGTTTCCAAGGTCCACTAAACCCAACATGCTGCCTTCAAGCAGTAGACAATCCCAGAGTCAAAACCATTTTAAACCATGATCAATACATACCAACACTGTCGAAGCTATTCTCTTGCATAATGCCGCCTGCAAAGTTGCAGTGGTGGGGGTGGTGCAAGCTGATGCAAGCTTGAGGGTGACAGCAGGACGAGGAGAGCTACTGGCCCTATCCACTTCCCTTGCTGAGCCAATCGATGTGGGCGAAGGACGAAACTCGAGACAGCTGAGACTCGCAGGACTTGTCCATTGGGTACCCTTGAGGGGTCAAGTTGAATGTGCACCACTTGGTCCTCATAGACAGAACACAACTGGTATGGCCCATTCCTTGGGCGTGCCCCAGTCCGTGGCTCAAGAGTTAAAACACTGAGTAACCCTAGAAGTTCGGGCCCATTTAAGCCGCATGACCAATGGTGCATCAAGTGTGCAATATTGTTTTTTTCTAAATACTCTACATATATACATATATATATATATATCTGTGTATGTATGTATGTATGTATGTATGTATGTATGTATGTATGTATGTATGTATGTATGTATGTATGTATGTATGTATGTATGTATGTATGTATAAATAGATAAATAAATGAATAGATAAATAAATGAATAGATAAATAAATAACTAAACAAATAAACAAATAAATAAGTATATATATATATACCATGTTAAAATATATATATATATATATATATGTATTATATATTTATATATATAAATTTTATAAATATAGATACACTGCTCATCACGGCTCATCACGGGCCCGTGGAACCATCGTGCAAGGCTGGATCCAATACTGCATGCAAAGCAGGAGATTCTCTCTGAGACTGATCTGTGTGCCATTGCCCCTGAGTCATCATATGGGCCCATGATGGCCCTTGGACGCCACGCCTTCAACCTCCACAGGAACCCCGACCGTGGCAGCGATGCATCCACGGCGACCTCGAGGCCAAGCTTTTGACGAGAAATTGGTGCCAGATCAAACGTTGGAAACTGAAGAGCCAAAGAATTGAAGGGTGAAGAGATTGGAGGAGAAAAAAGGAAGGAAGGGTAGGAAGGGAAAGTAGGAAGAGATTGGAGGCGAAAGATCGAGAAAGGAGAAGAAAAAGGAAGGAAAAGGGGAAAGGATGGGAAAGGAAGAAAGTAGAAAGGACAGGAAGGCATTGTCGTTCCGTTGGTTCCAATGAAGGACTAGAAGATGCAGAATGTAGAGATGCAGAGAACGCATGGTGACCCAAAGTTTTGGTTTCACACTCGCCCAATCTGGTTGAAGGCGGGTTGGAAGTAGTGAAAGAAGAACTGTATCTTAGGTCCTGGTGGGCTCCAATTCGGGAGCACTAGAAAGAGCAACAAAGCAATCTAGACAGGTGCTTCTTCAAGCCCGGGGAAGTTGCATTGTGGGGGAAACTTGTCAGGACACCGTTGATGAGGAAGCACCTTCAAACTTCCCGAGTGGCTCAAATTTGGGGCATGATCTCCGCAAAAGATTGAAGCTTTTCCAGGGATAGGCGTCAATCTGTACTCACGGTACTGCCTACGAATTTTTACAGTACGGACCCGGGGGAAGCGCGCAGTCGCGCGCACACCTGAAAAAATAAAGCCAGGCCCACCCAAATCCTGAGGTCAGGACGGGATTTTGTCAGGCCTGTGGACCAACCAGCGACTAGACCCGCAAATCAGACCTCGTTTGCGCAAAACGAGTGCAGCTTAGCCTGTCGGCTGGCTTTCGTAACCTCTTTGAATACGTGCAACTGGAACAATGGCAAATAATGGCGACCTTGACTGCATGTAGTTCCAAAACGTTGCAAATGGTTTTCCTAACTTTCAGCAACAAGAGCGGACTGATTTTCCACACAGCTGTGGTCGTTATGTGGACGAAAGCTCTTGGGCTTGGTGCTTCTGCAGGGGGTGGAAGGCATAGCTTGGGTGACAGGCAATGCTGGAATGACTAGAAACCATTCCATGCCTTCCGAACTCAGTGTGGAAACCTAAATGCTTCAATGATGTGGAAATCTTTTACGGCTAGAAACTCGTTTCTTCGAATCGAAACCTGGCGTGTGTTGGGCACACTCTGGGTTCATTCTTTGGATTCCACGAGCGCAGAAACATCCCCCAAACGATGCTCACAGCATCTCACAGCTCTCTCGTTCCAATTCGGAAGTGGAGAGCTTCGTGCCAATCCAGCCAGCGAGTTTCTGAAAGTTTCGGGTCTTCAAATCCATGGGAACAAACTACCTTAGCACAAACGAGTTTTGGAACTCTTGCCACCTCTTGCCCACAATCCTAGATGCTAAGTGGACAGAGCACAAGCGCTGTCCGTGCTGCCACTGCTCTGAATCTCACTGTACTTAGTCATGCTTGTGCTTCTTCAAACAGCAATCGGATGGGACCAGAAGCTTCCCACACCTACCAAGCTGCAGATCCAACAGGGACTAACCAAAGATCCAACTCGCACTGGCTATCACTGGCTTCTGCTGACTTCAACTACGATAGGTTGACCAACGGATGCGCATTGCGCAGCCAGTGGCCACCTGAAAATCACTGCCCTCAACTGAGGGATTTTGACACAGCACGGGTCCTGGGGTTCCTGGCACCCCGGTTTTGCCACCAGTCCACCGTCAGAACTCTTGGATCTAATCACAACAATCCTTATGGCTTACCCAAGGATGCCCAGGAACCTTGGAGCATTCAGAGACGCCTCACTACCATGCTACATGGGTCACAACTTCGATCTGGGAGGGGCAGCTGGGCTCCCGATTTCCAAAACAGGTGGGCAGCTGGGCCAAATCAACGTCTGGCAGGGCTCCTATCTGTGGGAATGATCTCCTTGGGGCACCCTCCCAGGAGGCCTTGCAACGTGGCTACTCGCTCACTGTAAGGTATCACCCCTGCAGGGCTCTTCCTCCAGCTCCTTCTCAGGCGGCTCTGGGATTCTCGCCTAAGGCCAGCTGAAATGTTGAATTCCCAAGAGGAGCACAGACTAACCAAGCTGGGAAAAATGTGGAAACTTACCAGGGTTTTCCTTGAGGGCGAACACGTAAAGCAATACATGTGGATACATAGCAAGGTTGGTCATGGATGCAATCTGCATACACGCCTTTAAAATCATTTAACCATAACAATCAATAACGGCACTCGCTAGGATAGACGGCCCTATGTGAGCGCACATTATTGCAAGTTTGTTTGTTCATGCCAGGCGAACCAGTGGAGTCATGGTTGCGCTGCTGTGGACAGCCATGACAAGACGCCGCTCCGATGCGTTCCGGCCGAAATCAGTCAGTCAGCACTGCACACTAGAGAAATATAGAAGCTTTTGGAAAAGAGGCAGGCTGCGGCAAATGGACACTATGGAAACCAAGCCCGATGGCACAATGGCCGTATCCATTCAGCACCAACGAATTGCCACAGACATAACATATCAACAACATGTGATGATCATGATGATGACGATGATGACGATGATGACGATGGCGATGACGATGACGATGACGATGACGATGACGATGACGGTGACGATGACGATGACGATGACGATGACGGTGACGATGACGATGACGATGACGATGACGGTGACGATGACGATGACGATGACGATGACGGTGACGATGACGATGACGATGACGATGACGGTGACGATGACGATGACGATGACGATGACGGTGACGATGACGATGACGATGACGATGACGGTGACGATGACGATGACGATGACGATGACGGTGACGATGACGATGACGATGACGATGACGGTGACGATGACGATGACGATGACGATGACGGTGACGATGACGATGACGATGACGATGACGGTGACGATGACGATGACGATGACGATGACGGTGACGATGACGATGACGATGACGATGACGGTGACGATGACGATGACGATGACGATGACGGTGACGATGACGATGACGATGACGATGACGGTGACGATGACGATGACGATGACGATGATGATGATGATGATGATGATGATGCTGATGCTGATGCTGATGCTGCTGATGATGATGATGATGATGAAGATGACGATGGTGATGACGGCGATGACGACGATGAGGGCGATGATGGCGATGATGACGATGATGACGACGATGACGGCGATGATGGCGATGATGACGATGATGACGATGATGACGATGATGACGATGATGACGATGATGACGATGATGCAATGACGATGATGAAGATGATGATGACGATGATGATGATG
>VSDK01021177.1:243546-263601 GCA_009767595.1 Symbiodinium kawagutii
TATCTATCTATCTATCTATCTATCTATCTATCTATCTATCTATCTATCTATCTATCTATCTATCTATCTATCTATCTATCTATCTGTGTGTGTACTGTATGAGATATATAGATATATCTATCTATCTATCTATCTATCTATCTATCTATCTATCTATCTATCTATCTATCTCGCTGGGCGTGGCTGTCTGCCGCCTCACAGAGGCGCCCGTAGGGATGAGACCTATCTATCTATTTATCTATCTATCTATTGCACAGTAAAACGGCCGCGCAGGCATGCCAGCATGTTCGAGAGACAGAATGAATTCCCCAACGCCAACTGCGCATGTCCAAAGATATAATTCCAGCTTCAGGCAAGATTCTGGCCAACATCTCCGGGGACATATACGGCGCGGTGCCGGAGACACCTCAGAAGCCGGCTTTGCAGGTTGGAAAATGTGAAAACCCTGGCAACTTCCTTGCTAAATCCCATCAAGGACAAAAGCAGAGAAGCTTAAGACTCAAAACATTGGCCTATCTACCAACTTGCTCGCATCACAGCATATCACAGCATGTCACAGGTGTCTCGATCTTGTCAGTACCATCTCTCTCTCTCTCGCTCTCTGTGCCCCGCAGTCACAACATACGTTTTTTGCGAACTGCTCATGATTGTTCCACATATTTTCAATTGCCAGTGCTTACCATGCTTGGCAGCAAGGGAACCACACTCTCCCGTGCAAGTATGCGTCTGCGACCCCCCTGCATCCACTTTTGCAGTGCAGGCAGGTCACCCTTCACCCAACCGCGCTTTCCAAGTTTCACCGCCAAACCAAGATCCGAAAGTTTGATCGTATCCTGTGCGCAAGGATGGCACCCGTGTGGCCCGTTGCAAACACATCACCCAGCGCGGCCATTAGCTAGAAAGGGATCTGAACGCCAACAGCTTCTTTGCCTAGCTGCCCCTGGTACTAAGCACCGTTGTGATACCGCTCTGACATGACGAACTGCCCAAGCTTCCTGGAAAAGCCCACCGTAGAGGAAGTTATCCAGTTTGATATCTCCTTGCAGGAGCGCAGCGTGCGCTGTGATCCACAGGTGCTCATTTTCTTGCGTAAAAAAATAGTGGAGTGAGCTAAGGTTCAAACCTGAGAAGTCATGAGAAATGCAGGACCTACACTTTCGCAGATTCAGGAGTTGCCAGCTACAAACTTCCCCGGGTGTTGTGACCACTTTCCGATCAGCCGGGTGAAAACTGAACCTGAAGGGATCTCCATCCGTCCCCAAGCTCTGAGCCAAAGATCTATGAACAATCTTGGCGTCGTGACAAGCACCGATGCCCAGCAACATCTGCCCTAGCCGCACGAAAGGCTCATGGCAGAGATGCATGAGCGCACAATCTGATCCACATCGATGAACACGCATGTTCTTCTACAACCATGGAAATGAACCAGTCACAATCAAATATTACACTCAGTTCGCCTGGCTCATCTTGCAAACAGCATGGAATGTTTGGGGTGGCCTAGCACCCCAAGCCACCCAAGTTAACGGGAAAGAATGGGATAGAAGAGCGATTCAAAAGACATAGATTTGAAACTGAAATAAACCTCTAGGGGTCCAATGAGGTAGCACTTCTTAGCACTTCAACTCTGGACGCCGACGTTGCAATGCCACTGAGGCACTGAACATGCGGCGCAGCCGCCCTTCGGTCAGCTTGGGCATGTCACAAAGGCTGTCCATCAGCGAGCCCCAACACCTGACCACACGGCATTGTGATGTTTCCAGGTCACTTACTTGTTCGATCTGTCAATCATCAAAAAACCATCCATATCACCAAAACTGCCCACTCCACAATCGACAGGTTTGATGAGGACTGACTTTTGATTGATTCTCTTTCTGCCACCTGCTCTCTGTTAGTTTTCATCACCATGGGGCCCCTTTCTGCCAGTTTGCAGTTTCAAAGCCAGGTTTTGTTGGTCTGCTTGGCAATTTCTGGCTAGTCACCACTGCTGACAAATTCAGTAGTGATCAATAGTGACTTAATCAGTGACTTAAGTAGTGCAATTTCAGTCCATTCTACTTCAACTATTTTCAACTTCAAATTAATAGTCAATGGATGTCAATCGTCACAATCCTACTTCTCTCTTGGTCATTTTGAGTCAAAAAATGATACAATTACCGTTCTGATCAAGAAGCTGCTCAACTTACTGCTCAGCCATGCTGTCCGTTCAGCGGTAGCCTTTCCATGATCATGTAGTACAATCCCGGAGATTCCAGATATGTCTCATGCCTCAGCGGTCGCAAGTGTTCAATTGCAGCCACTCATTTAAACACAAAAACAATCGGAAACTCGTGCAAATCTGAAATGACTGAAAGCATTCTGAGGTGAGGTCATTTGAGACACTATGTTGCCCTATGATGCCCTATGGATACAGTATCTCTCCATATAAATGTAAACACTGGCCAAAGAGAAACAGTTCCAGAACGACTGCCACCCAGAGGCAAAGCCACCACATTGGGATGCCCTGAAACTTGGCCCAGCAGTCGAGCTTCGCTCCGTGCTTCCCTGGGGCTCGGGGGAGTTCAAGCTGGAACTCGGCCCTGAATCCAAGCTGCGTAGACAATCTCAAGATATATCAAGCTGTTACCCCTTGAACTTCAAGGGCTGTGGATGGATGTCTGTGGACACTGTGGGGTGACATCTGCAGTGTCCAGTCATCCAGCCACGCTCGAGATGCAGCACTCTCGTGCCTCAGGATTTCTGGGTCCAACCTCGAATCCTTAGGCAGAAACGAACTTCGAAGGTTTGGGTCCAAACCGCTCTCTCAACGCAAAGGACAGGCCATCACCAAGGCTCGTCCGAAGAGCTACGCACATCCATGATCTTCACGGCATACATCTCCCCAGAGTCGATCCTGACCATGTGGACATAACACAACCCATATCAACATCCATCGTCATCGTCATCGTCATCGTCATCGTCATCATCATCGTCATCGTCATCGTCATCGTCATCATCATCATCATCATCATCATCATCATCATCATCATCATCATCATCATCATCAACCATCAACCCACCCTGCACGTTCACAACTTGGTAGAACCATGAACTATGTGGAAATATGTGTTTGGGTGCTGTGGGGCAGCACCAGAAGTTGCACCCAACTTGGGCACTGCACAGCATGGCCCCGCCTGGTGGTTACGCGAACCTGTCCAAAGGCGCCCTCTCCCAACTTCTTTCCGAGCTTGTAGCACTGGAAAAACCTGGAAGCACGAGAAGGCACGTGGCAGCCACTTTCAACTAGTCGCAACGGGTTTGTCTCACTTGAATGGTGTTCGAAATCCGTTGGGGCTTGGCTGGCATCAATAGAATGTTCTGTCCGGGCTTCCAACTACGTAGGTCATTCTAGCCTCCCATCACCCTCCAAATAGCCAGGCCACTGGCCCTCCGACATTTCCAGTGGCACCACGGCCTTGAGCGCAGCGGTTTCGGATACCCTACAAGAAGCCTCACCGAACACCAAAGACACTGACAGAATGGCTGCTGGCTGCTGTTGCCCAAGCACCAGCCCAAGCACCAGCACAGGACGTAGCAATCAAGTTGACTTGCCAACACACACACACACACACACACACACACTCTCGCAGTTACGTGGACATATTTGCACCTGTACAAATGCATAAACACATGTATACATTTACTTATATACACATCTACTACACACGCGTAAAAACAAATACATACACATATAGCTGTGTATACACACACCACACCATCTGTGTACACATGCCAAGCACCACAAAAGGCCCGCCTCTAAAAACCGGACTGGGACTGGACCTACGTGAAAACATTTCCCCACTATGTGGAGACAATACATGAATATACATATAGTTCGAATTAGTTAGATTTGTTCAAAAAAGTACCCAAAAAATGGCTGGTTTGCTATTAATTGTGAATGGATGATTTAGAGGGCCCCCTGTTTTGAGAAACACTCATATGACCCATATGTGTATATATGTGATATGTGTGTGTGTGCGTGTGTGTGCGTGTGTGTGTGTGTGTGCGCGCGTACATGTCTGGAAACACTGCTTCTTTCAGGCTTCTGTCCGTGGTCCCCATCTATGGACTTTGAATCTTTGGACTGTTGGAAAATTGATCCTTGGATATCCTTGGTACTTCTTATCATGCTCAATGCCAGCAAACATGAGAAGCCTGAAGCTTCAGGATTTCCAGGCCCTTTGTGGCAGCCCAACGCACGGAGAGCTTTGCAAGCCAAGAAGCCGATGAGATGCAAGGAGCCAACCCAGAACGCCCCGCCACAAATGGCCACCTGGCGGTCTGCACACTGGGCTTGGACGCAACTCAAAGGTGGCCGTGAGAACATCAAGTCCCATGGGCAAACGGCAGCTAGGGCAGCCAGCGCTGTGCTCTATCTTCTTCTGCATCTTCTCCAACAGGCTCCCACAAGTTCTCCCACAAGTTCTCCCACCCAACTTCATCCAACTTGCCAAGCACAGAAGTTCCATGAAGTTCTATGAAGTTCCAGCCTCAAACTCCAGTGGGCAGCGCATGCCTAGGCCCGCATGCGTCTCCGGGCCACGGCCTGGCTGGCCCCCCCCAGCCACAACAGCTGCAGGCGTGAGACCGCAAACCTTCAACTTGATGCGGCAGGTGGCATGGCCCAACTATGAACCCTGTCAGACTCTGTCGCATCATTTCTGACATGTCGGAACGAAAGAATGTGAACTGTACCTTCGTATGTCAAGCATGTCAAGTATATGTTCCGCGGGTAGCATCAAACGTGAGGAGGACAATATGGGAGAATAGGCCATGGGAGCTGTAATAAGAAAGACGGGATGACAAAGAAGTTGTGGTTGCGCGATGTTACCCGTGAGAAATGTGTACGCCCACGATGGGAGAGCGCCCTTTTGATCATCCACCGGCTCTTTGGAGAACGAGGCTGCCAACGCTTGCAGCGCAGCGTCCACAACCTGAGCAACCCATCGGGAGTTCGGTGAGTCAGCTGAGCAAAGCAGTGCCGCCCGAGGAGGGTTTCACACCCTGGCAACCAGGCAGCACAGCCCCCGGCGGCCACAGTTCGCGGCACTGCCCAGTCATGAAATCTGGTCTTTTGCCCTTAGATTGTCAGCATGGGGGGCCAAGCCCACGCCACCACATATCAGTTGTAATCCATCATCGAGCCTTTGATCCACTATTTTGTGTTGGCACCGTAGCATGCGATTTCTCAACATGCCAAACTCCGAACCACCATCCCAAACCATACAATAAAACCATTTGCTGAATGCTTCTGGCATCTTCTGGCCGACTTATCGATGTCGGTGTTTCATTTTGGGGGAGTTGGGTGGTACAAGGTGCACCGAAGGTGGACATCTTCGACAAGCGAGAAGCCCCCATCTCGCGGCAGAGTTCCATGCATCTGTTCATCCCAACTGCTCGCATCATGGTGCCTGCTGATGGCAAGTGGCACAGCACCAAACGTGGATGCAACAAAGGAACATCGGTTGAACATCCATGTCAAAACGGGATATTTGCAAAGGATCATCCAAGACTGATCATTCTAGGTGACTGTTTTCGCAGTTTCTGGAAGTCAACTCAAAAAACTTCAAATGAACATCTCAACATAGATCTAGTCACGTCGGTGCCTGTTTGAAAAGCTCATTAATGTAGAATTCTTGTCCCCCAACCCCTGCGTTGGATCGCAGCATGCGTATTGCCTTCTTTCACTGAAGCACAATGGCCAGCCAGCGTGAAAACCAACCGCCTTTTCCTCCACGCTTTGACATTGGTCGCTGCCATTGTGGGACCACATCAAGAACTCCCGTAAATGCATCGCATTGGAGAAGTAACATCTGCCTGTCTATCACGCATTGATCATTTCGCTGATCTGGTCTATATCATGCCAATAATCCAATCCCATCCTATCCTACCTTATCCCTTCCATCCATCTGTGATGTCATGTGGCTGTTCCCAGTTGTTCGCAGCATCACTTCCAGTTGGGGCTTGATCTTCCGCGCTACTTCCGTGCGACCTTTCACAGGAAGGTCGGGAAGCGATGTCGAGATCATGATTTGAAGCAGGACTCCCTCCGCGAAGCTTCCGCGGATAGAGCACCTTTCCCTCAAGGTCTTGGCCTCTGCACACATCCTACCTGTTTTTGCGAGCACAAGTTTGCAAACATTACACTGAATGGGAAGGATTACCCCTATCTAATGTTCTCAAACTTTTTTCAAGCAGGATTTTTTCGCTGCTCAAAAAAAGTCAAGCTGGTGGTCCAACGATAAGTTCCGTCAACGATACGACCCGTACAGGTGAACAATTGGTGAACCATTTTTCAAATGTTCAAATCATTTTTCAAACCAATTGTTCAAACCATTTTATAGGTTGGCCATTGGTGAACAATTTGTTCAATGGATTTTATAGGATGTTTATCGATTTGTTCGTTTGCCATCACCTCCCATGTTACATTCCATGGATTTCATGTTCAATGTTCCATGTTACTCCATTGTTAGTTACCCATTTATCGGATATTTATTTCAATCCTATAAATCCTATGTAGTGAGTTATCCATTTTACTTACCCATGTTACTCTTTCAATGCATTTTTCAAGCGAGTTCGATCTTCCCTAACCGCGGCGTTCGGAGATCCGAGTGGCGAATCAGTTTGGTGTCCGGCCGCGTGGTTAGCTGTCGGAAGAGGCGCTCAGCCTCGGCCTGGCGCCTGCAGTTGCCACCAATCTCCCAGGGAGTACCAGCCATGGGATGTAGTGATGGTGGTGGTGTGAGCCATAATACCTATGGTATATGATACCTATGGTATATGATACCTGTGGTATATGATACCTATGGTTATGGTATATGATACCTATGGTATATGAAACCTGTGGTATATGATACCTATGGTATATAGTAGGTGATATTGGTATATAGGTATAATCTATTGTTCATAGTTAGTATTTCATAGTTGGTATTACTAGTCAGTATGTATACATGATAGCTAGTTGATATTTGATGGGTAGTAATATTGATCTTTGTTACTCCAGTATCAACGTAGGTATTACTCTAGTGCCTATTGGGGGTGCATTCAAGTACCATCAGTTCTTTTGGGCTCCTGTATGCTACAAGTTTTCTGCAGAAAGATTCGGGGGCGGACTCTGTATGTATAGGATCTCGCTACCCTTTTCGAAAACTGCTATATGAAAATAATGGGTGGCAGCATGTTGCAGCTGATTCATGTTGAAGAAGTACGGCAAATGTTCCTGGTTAAACATGATAGCTCGGATGCATTGATGCGCTGACAACTCTTGGGTCAGTCGGTAGGAGGCAAGCAAGTACCCATGTATCAAAAGAATAAACCCAGTATCTCTGGCAGATGTGAGCATGTGAATCGGAAGTTTGTCGCAAATTCATCCTCTATATCGTTCTTCAATGAGGTGCAATTACGAAGAACAATCCATCGAGGTCTGCATCAGCAGACCTCTCGAAAAACAACGGACAGTTTCTAAGAGAAAAAGACTATAGAATTGGGCATGTTTTCAGCAGAGCTAGCACTTCATAGCGGTCACTTTCCAGTGGTCACTTCATAGTAGTGACACGTAGCTTGGTCAGCACACATGTTAGATGTGCTTTGCAGTTTCGACAAGCCCCACACACACACACAAGAATTTGCAGAACTGATTTGGAATAGGTGTCGCCTGATCTTTCCGTTTGTATCCTTTGGACTTGTGGTGTGACAACCTTTCCTACGCGTTTTGTTCATAGTCCAGCTTCGGGGATTTAGGGTTGTAGAGTCTAGGGATTTAGCTTGTGGAGGAAGTCATCAGCCAAGATTTGAAGGTCTTAGGCCGAAAGTTGACACACTTTTCTGATTTTGCTGTTGCAGCAATTAGAAGATCTGACCGTGTACACGAACAGATTACGAGAAAAAACACAAGCCACGCCGAGAGACACGGAAGAAAGAGTGAAAAGCAGAACACATCAGGACTAAAGTAAACAAGCAGATCAATGCAAAGGCAAAGAAGGAAAAGAAGCAGAAAAAATGAAGTGGCGAGAAACAAAGAAGAAGGAAAGCACAAATGAAAGGGCAGAGAAACCAAAACAAAAGAGAAAGTAAAGAATCCGAGCAAAAAGAAAGTTGGAGAGCCGGCAGAGATTCGCAATCCCAGGCAAGGAGAAAAACAAGCCGCTCTCCCAATTCCCAGAGGCGGGTACCCGTCGTGTTGAGGCCACCATGTTGGACCACCAGGCCATGCCTTGGATGACTCTTGGCGCAAACCTCAATGGCAGAAGTGACCGCGATGATGTTGGGAGAGACCTTCCTGTCATCCATTTCCTGGCGGCCACTGGGGATCTCATCCCACACCCCCTTGAAGCTGGGAGTGAACGGGCAGTGAATGGGTACATTCCAGTTAAATGACGAAGTCATACAAAATCCCGATTTCGCCGGTCAACCACTATCTGAAGATTTTGTGTCAACAGCGTGTGCCTGTCTAAGTTGCTGTGATGCCTCTAACTTGGAGAGGGCAATCAAAAGCTTCGACAAAGGGCTGTGACTTTGCTAACAATGAGTCCAACTTGAATGCCTTCTGGGTTGTCTACGTATGTTTACGTTTTGTTTCCGTGCTCACCCACCCGGTGATGTCTGGTAATCACCATCGATGATTGTTGACATTGCCCACCCACAAATCAAGCAAGCAAGCAAGCAAGCAAGCAAGCAAGCAAGCAAGCAACCAAGCAACCAACCAACCAACCAACCAACCAAGATATGGCAACAAGTTTAATTGCGCAGAAGCCTTTCCGAAACGTCACCCCACGCCAGAATTAGGGTAGTGATGGCAACGGTACCAATGTGCAAAGACCATTTACAGTAGGTCAGCAATCATTCAATCTTCACCCACTGCCTCTGCCACCAAGTGCTGGGGTGCTGGGCTGCTGGGCCTTCCATAGCCGCTGGGCTTCTTCAAACTGAGTGCTCCGAGCGCAAGCCTCGGAGCAAAGATCTCAAGTAGCACCCATCACCCAGGACTCAGAGAATCACTGGGTGATTGCGCAAGGAATGACGCACCGGAATGCACCGCATGGACCATCAGTCATATCACAATATCACGCCCACCTGTAGGTAGATAGCGTAGGTTAGGTTGGGCTAGCAGGGCTTAGATTGGACTATATAGACCAGAGTAGATTAGACGAGATTAGGTTAGATAGGATTCGATTGGATTCGATTGGATTAGATTAGAAAAGATTAGACCGGGGTCAGATTTGGATTCAGATTGAGATTGAGATTTAGACTCAATGTAGATTGGATTAGAACAGATTGGAATTAGATAGATTGATTGATTGTATATGCAAAAGAAGATGTATAAGAATATGGTTTCAATGTAACGTGTAAAGCTGTCAAGGTGTCTTCAATCTTCATCTGGCCCACGGTTGCAACGTGCAAGCCTTTCTTTTTCCACGGTTTTACCGAACGGTGAAAGGTGAAGGGGCCACTGGAGAGTATCCAGGCTGCCCAAGGGCACTCAACTGTTGGTTTTGAGCTTGAGGCGTATGCCCTGGCGTCCGATAGGCCGCTGGTGGCGTCGGGTACCCCGAGGATAGGGTAGGGGCACTTGAAGGCGGCCCTCGAGATACCTGAGGCGGCAATGCAAATCTCCATAAGCAAACATGCTAAGGATCCCACACACACACACACACACACACACACACACACACACACACAGATATCTATTATATATATATATCTAATATAGCTGTGTGTGTAAACATATACACTAATTACTAATGACTGTTATCCCCTGCTTGGGGCTCTAATGGGCTCGGAGACAGGGACAGTATCCGGCTTTGCTCTAGGTCCAGCTGAAACATTGCCATTTTCTTGCATGCGTGCCGTGCTCGTTGTGGAACTGTCTGCCTTTTTTGAGGCTGGGTGGCAAGTCGCACAAAACGGGTGTTTTTTGTGGGAGGCATGGCATGTCCTGCTCTTGAAGGGCCTCGCATGCTAACATCATGTGACAGGTACAACACTTCGTCTGCCTCGAGATCACTTCTTCGTGGATGCACTCCCTTTGAAGATGAAATTGCGACGGTGACATTTCAGGAACCTTTGTGATGGGAGTCTGGTGCGGTTTCGCGCGGACAATTTGCCGCAAACAGTGATCATACTTTCTAACTTTCCAATATCAAACAGGAATCTTGCACAAAGTCTTCTGAGGAGAGCTCTTGGCTTGGTACTCTTACACAAAGGCCTTCAATGGAACATATGCACGCTCCGGGATGCAAGTTCTCCTAGCTACAGAGATCTTGTCAAGGCATCTCAAAGCTCTCTTGGCACGGGATCTTGCGCCTTCAAAGGACCTCATGCAGGGCTCCCAGGAGATCTCGTGCCGCAGAGATCTCACAGAGAAGTACAAATCCCGTCATGCAGAGTCCTTCTACCAGATCTTCTACAAGTTCTCTCTGAGATCGGTCAGGATCTCATACAGAACTCGTGCCAAGGGTCTGCACCGCTTCTCTGAAGAAAGGTTTTACATGTGCATGTCTAACCTCATTTTTGAGGTCTCCTGCCAAGATAATTGAATGGTAGTTGGGGGCTTAGCTCAGCGAATTACAGGTGTGACCGAAGGATAAGTGGCAAATCATCATTTTGACCAAACATAACGCCAAGGCACCGGCAAAAAGTTTCCAGCCTCTTGCCCTGCTTGGGGATGCCGATCCCTTGACTGCGTTGCTGTTCTTCTCCTGCGGCGGCCCTTCCAAATCAAGGCATAGTAGGCCTGGGGCGCTGCAGTCCAAAGCTGCAAAGTTCTTTGGCAAGGCCTTTTTCAAAGCTACACAAACTATCCAGCTCAAGTCTTGAAGCTCAGCATGGAGACTTAGTGTGCTTCCATGTGCTTCCTTTGCCACTGCCATGTGCAACTCTTGCAAGTGAGAAACTAAGCCCGCCATGGCCAGCACCAGCGTCAACAACAGACTTGCCACCACCCAGGGCCAGCCACGCGGGGCATCCTCATCACCAACACTCATCACTGCCAAGTTCGCTGGCACATGGCCCAACCCACTGTCAGAGTCGTCCCAACCTTCTGTGGATCGATCCGGGCAGTAGTGGTGGATGTATTCTCCTGAGGCGCAACGATCAAACATGCACTACGCAGCGCTGTTTGAAGCTTTCTGAATCATTAGGACATGGCAACAAAATTCCACTGAGACCCCTCGCAAGGCAGGGTTCAGTCAGTTTCACTTTAGCTAAACCAAAGAGTTTGGTGTTTTGACATCCGGTTTTTCTTAAAACCTCCATCTATCTTCCACAGAACCTATCTCTGAACTCGCCGCCAAAACTCCTGCAATGACATGGTGTGCGTCAGTGCCAGTGCTGAAGGCCGCTGTGGTCAAGGGATAGGGCACCGAGGTCTTGCTAAGCATCGGGGCATCCACCAAGCAGCCCTCTATTTCAGAGAATTGCCAGTATTGGCAGGCAAGATTGGAATAACACCAGGCCTGCAAGCAGGCCTTGTGACGCAAACGTACTTAGTTGAGTCAAAAAAGAAGTCCCCACAACGCCAAACAGATCGGGGTCAAAATTTCAGGAAGCGACAGGCAAGACATCACAGATGGTAAATGGAAACCAAGCCCTGAAAGAGCTAACAGCCCTTCTACGAATCCCCACCCCAGGGGGGCCAAACAAGGTCTGAAAAACTCCAAAGCATCACCTTCTAGGGAAACCACACCCATTTCAACACATTTCCTCGATCCATTTTCCGTTGCGCCTTGCACCGCTCGATGCTCAGAGCGTCAGATGCACCCGACTGCCCCAGTTGGAACAAATTCATCACCTTCACCTCGTCAAAGACTTCACACAAATGCCGTCATCATGCCTATGCAGTTAATGCTGGACCAAACCGCTTAAAACATGAAGAACATCATCGTATATATCATAATGTTATAGACCCACGCGGAATCGTACCTGGCTGAGTGCGAACTAAAACTGCTGCACAATCAGTGCAAACCTGACTTAGTGAGGGTTTTTTTTTGCCCCGGGGTTGCGCGGGGCAAAGCTACAAATTTTAGAAATATGATGAGCACATGACAGTAAAGGGATTCTCGTTTTTAACTTGTACACCACTTTTATTTACATCATCACCATCATCATCACCATCCTCATCATCATCACCACCACCATCATCATCATCATCATCATCATCATCATCATCACCATCATCATCATCATCATC
Organism: Symbiodinium kawagutii; assembly: GCA_009767595.1. Taxonomy (NCBI): domain Eukaryota; class Dinophyceae; order Suessiales; family Symbiodiniaceae; genus Symbiodinium; species Symbiodinium kawagutii. Next base: position 255,770 of record VSDK01021177.1, read on the forward strand.
CATGAATCAATATAATCATACATAATCAATGGATTCGTCTTGTTGTCTCCACCCTTTGCATGGCGAGACCTGGTCCCATGGCTCCATGATGGCTCCAAGGGACGCCCACCAGCTCCCGCACCACATACACAGAGCCATGCAGCAAGCGCTGCGCCGCCACCGGCACAGCCTCGAGGAGGGGCCCCGCCACCGATGCCACGGGTGTCTCACAGTGGATGCCGAAGCCCACCTGGTTTCACTGCCCGAGTGATGACTTCAACGTTGACATCACTTGAAAGCCGCAGATGTACCACTGCCATCCACTGCCATCTACCTACTTTGCTGCTAGGAGCTATCCTTTGAAACCGAAGCCCACAGGTTCCACACACAGGTTTCACAGTGCCCAGGCGCACCCAACAGCTCTGGGAGTCGGTCCGGAATTGCCAGACTGGGCCTTGGCAACGCTTGGCAGACTCCCAGGGGACACCTTGGAAAATAGACCATTGGCAAAGCAGTGAACATCGACCTCTCCATAGCTACTTAGATATCTGAATATCTACTAGACTTAAAGATTTTCAACACATCTGGTTCGAGAGAAATGTAAAAAAACATCTTGGGAAGGTCGCAACAATGCTTTTCACCAGTGACATTTTGGGACTCCAGGAGTTCAAATTGCATCCATTGGGCATGTCCAAATTAGAAACCATCGCTTGGTTCAGATTCCTCAGTGTACCGCGCTCTGTGGATCACAACCCGGACAACTTGTCTAACTCGCACGCAGGTGTACACATAGGTGTGTAAATATAAATGTGCACCTATGTCCGTATACGTGTGCATGTGCAAAAAATGCTCATCCTCGTCCTATGTCCTGCAAGGTCCTCCAAGGATACGTGCCAAGCTGCAACGAGGATCTTCCAGGCAAGCCTTTTCGCATAGTCCCTTTGAATCCAACTTGTCCAACTGAAAGAGGTTCTCGCACTGCCCGGCCCAACCCAACCTCCAAGGGGTCAACGTATGTCATTTCACCACACAACCTCTTGTGACTGGAGATGGTCATGAAATGTCATGAATTTCACAATGTCCTGACTCAAACCTGGTCCTGAGAGTATTCCCATCAACCATTCAATCGAGGGTCGTTGGAAGAAAATGACTGCGGGTAGTATGATCACATGACTCCCAAAATGCTAATGATTCTCACATAATGACCGTTTCACGACTGTAGCCCACTGATCTCTAACAATACCAGGTTCCACAGTTCCACATCAGTAGGCAGTCATCATCTGACCACCTTCTGACGACCTACTGCTCATCCTGCCAGGCCTGGAGTCGTGTAGCACAGTGGTCTTCCAACATGGCATGGGATTGTTCCCTCGATGACCCCAGGTTTCCTCGCATCAAGGGATGCAGGGGACCAGTGGAGCTATGCGAAGCATTCGACACGAATCTCAGATGAAAACTTTCACTAGTTGGTATATATCCCATATAGCTGGTATATCCCCACATAGTTGGTTATTATACCCTGGTATTAACTAATACTATCAACCATTAACCAGCCAACAAAAAATGCCAACTGTGCAAAACGAATCCCACGAATGGCTCGAAGTTTCCATGCGCCCAGGCTGGTGACCCAACGGCCACGATGAGTTGCTAGCAGCTGCAGTCTCCAGAGGCCATGGCCCCGATGGGCGCTGCGGAACCCATGCCATGCTGCACAAATGTTGCTTTCAATTGGACCTGTTCTGTAGGACCTCTATGGACGTGTGGCCAAAAAAAAAAAAACGCGGCCAATCGCCCAACTGATTTGTAAGCATGTTGAACCAAAATGCAGAAATCTGGCCTTACGATCAACAGTGGAAATTTAAAGAAGTTTGTCATATGCAGTAGCCATAAAGTCTTGCAAAATCATCGCAAAGACCATTCACACGGGCCGATCAATATTGGACGTGGTGCTGATTGCAAGGAACATCTGAAACGTTGAGGAGTAAACACCATGGCTAGTTCGGATGGCGGCTTTGAGCTGGCAAACAGTGATCTTGTCTCGCTATGTCTGTATGCGTTTCCTGCGAGCCACAAACAAAAACGATTCACGGATTTCCACCTGCACAAACCCCGCAAACTTACATGACTGGATCTGGCTACAGGTACATCTAGCCACTCCATCAATGGCAATGGATACACCAAAGGACCTTGAATAGGACATGAAAAGCACCCGGTCATAGGCGCTGAAGCTAAAGGGTGAACAGAACCAGGCTCTTGGTCTAAAGGGCTCGGTCCGAGATTCAAGATTACATGCCAACTGGAATGGAACTGCGTGTAATATACTTGGAATACGCAAGTAATCATACAAGTGACACTGCCCCAAAACACTTCTAATCTGCCCTTCTAGTTGAGTACCGTGAAAACCCCTTGACACAAAACCCATAATATCAAGGTCTCTTGAAACACCCGGCCTTTAGAGCAGCTGAAAATGCGACTACATTGGGTTGAAGTTGTTCATCCTCGGCCGGGACGATGCACATCATTGGGCTTCGAGTGAACATGTGAAATATGCATGGTGTGCAAAGATTTGCATGGCAGTACTTGTGGGTAGTGATGCAGCAATCCCTGAACACATTCACAAGCAAGTCATGTATTTCACATGTTTCTTCCGACCAAACATGGCAGTCGTCCCATCTTTTTCTGGATTTGGGGAACCTATCTGTTAACCAAAAATTCCCTCAACCAAGCTGGGTTGTCCCCAATCAGTTCTGCTTGGTTTGCGCTTCATCACTCCCGCCCTGCCTGGGCAACAAAAACTTTTTCGGTTTGTCACATCTGGCTCTGCTTACTCTGTTCATTCGGTAGTTTGCGGGGTATTCAATACGCGTATATAAAGAGAGAAGGGGAGAGAGAGAGAGAGAGAGAGAAAGCCTTTATAGATAATTACAAGTATATTGGGCATAGATAATTATAGGTCGGTCTATTGCCTTTCTCTTTCTGTTATCTCTCTCTCTCTCTCGCTTCTCACTCTTCTTTTTCTCTGTCAGGCATGAATGTCAGCAGTCGTCCCACCCTGCAGGTCAAGCACTCGCCGGATTTAGAGAATAGCACAGCAGGTGTGAGCCATAACTAGGAAAAATCTATGCAAGCATCTTCCGTAGCGGAAAGAAACATGGTCGGCTGGAGCTTCCACTGCTAAACCTCTACAACTTCAGGTCTGTCATTTTTTCTGCTACTGGTACTTTTAGAGAATCTGTCTGCTGTTGACATCATACCGGCGTCAACACTTGAACTGAGACCTCCCACTATGAAATCACTAACTTGAATCACAATCTACAACAAAAATGACAGATTCAATGACCAGCCATGCACCATACAGGCAACATGATGTGTCAGTGAACGATGCTGCCAGAGCTCCACGATACGCTGCAACCACTTCATGGCACCAGATGCATCACTGCGTTTGGCACAAGCATTGATGATTGCCGTGTACGTCACCAAGTCACCCTGCACGAGCCGGGAGTGGAGTCCATGGCCCATGGGGTGCCCCGACACCAGCGCCTGTACATCATTGGCAGACATCCGCTCAAACCACCTGGTGGCTTCTTCGACGTTGCCCTTCTTGGCACTGCAATGTATCACTGCCTCAGGAAAACTGATGTCAAAGAATCGGCTGAGTTCATACACTTGGCCCCACAAAAACTGGTGTTTAAGAGAATTTGTTAGAGACTATGACCAAGTGAGACTTGATTACAAGTTGTTTTATTAGAGGTTTTAAGCAAAGAAAAAACAACAATATTGACCCCACATTCCCTACAAGCATTCTGATAAACTTGACCTACGCTGATTTTGCTGGAATTGGAAACCAAAATACCTTTTCATCACTGAGCCCTCTGGGCGAAGGCCGCAACACCAAACTATGGCATTCAGGAAGGAAAAAACAAAAATCTTGCTATGACATATAAATCATTACACCAAATTTACTCCACTACCGCAAAATAAATACCTCAAGTCCTCAGTCATCAAGTCAGTACCGGACCATCCACCACTGTGCCCCCTGGCCACAATCGTAGAAGTGCAACCACAGCCACAATCCGCACTCTCACTATCCGCCACTACCCGTCACGATCCAGTTGCTGCAAGTGAGCTGCAGCCGGGAAGCTGTGTAAGCCATGACATCAGGAGTCAACTCATTTGCGAGCATCTCTTTCAGCCACTGCACGGCCCCTGACTGACGATCAAAACTATTTCAGCATCTGACTCTCTATGCCTTAGTACCTCCGAACTGTCTACCAAAGCTAGTGACAACCACTGGACAGTTTAATGCATCAAGCCTCCCAACTAAATGCACCGGACAAGAGACCTGGCAAATCGCCGAACTTGGAGCATGCCTTGATCAACGAAGTGTACGTCACCGTGTTTGGCGAGAGGCCATCTGACAATGCGTCATCACAGCGGAGAGGGGCAAAAAGAGACAGAGAGAGGAAGAGAACAGAACATCAAAAATCATACAAGATCATAGTTAATGGCGAGGCAAGCTGAAATGGACCAGTCCAAGACAAACAACACGTTCTTGTTCGGACCAGTACAAGCACCTCAAAACAAACCCACGCTGGGTGTGAATTGATGCAGTTGGATCCATGAAGAAAAGTCTGCTAGTAGCAATGGTAATACTTAAGAGAGCTTGACAGAACTTGGACTTGAGGCCAGGGGTAGGTGACGAAAGCTAGCATAACAACTGACCTGACTGGAAGAACAAACAACGATAAAGCATACATTCATTGTTGCTGAAGAGAACCGTGACAAGTGGAAACTGTACTGAACCAAAAAAAAAGGCCCTGGGCAGAATTGAGCCTAACGAGGGGGCGGGGGAGGCAATAATTGAATTATTCAATTATGTGTGACTTTTGGACGTCCTGTCCCTGCCAATTACTTGCTAAAGCAAGAACAACGTCAGCTAGCTGACACTAGCTCTCGTTACAACTCAAGTCTAGACTAGACTTCTTGTGAAAAATATTTTCACACACTAGGGAGGCAAATCCAATCTTCTTCATGGTACGTGCTGAGGCCCTGTCTATGGGCCACAGCCCTGGAACTTTCAAGTGCTTGCTCATCACTCATGTCCTGATGCTGGACCAAGATATCTTGAAAACAACTGAACATTCAACATTATATTTGGCTGTGGGTGGAAGAAGCTGATCACATCCCATAAGTAACCCAACTAGAGTTTATTCTTGAGATGTGAACATTCTTAGGGTTATGGGTGGCCTTTGGTCACCCTGGGCTTTTTAACATCAGAAATCCAACTTGAAGCAGTGCTAAACACTGCAGGTTTGATCCATCCCCATCGTCATGTTTGAAACCCTGGTTGGAGATTCAGGTTTCACATCACCCAGTTACATCAATGATGTTAACCCCCAGTTTTTACGTCAAAACCGGGTGCTTTAACACCTAATACCCTGGTGGTAACCCCCTGGTGGTAACCCCCTGGTGGTAACCCCCTGGTGGTAACCCCCTGGATGACTGGTAACCCCGTCATTTCATACCCCGGATGTGGTGCCCCTGGACCTCGTCGCAGCCGCTCCAGCCATTGGGACGCTGCGCTCGCGCCGGAACTCCGCGTCGCCGCGGCGTCGATCCTCGGAGCGGTAGCGCTTGGTGCTGAAGCTGGTGGGTGGTTGAACCAGGTTGAAGCATGTGGAACAACCAACTAGACCAAACATGCTAGTTAGTTAGTTTGTTTGTTTGTTTGTTGAACAACTCGTTGAGCCTTTTTTCCTACGAAAATCCACTAACTAACCAACTCACTATGAAGCAACTAACTAAAAATCCACCAACAAACCAACTATGAAAAATTGTAGTCAACCAACTAACCCTTGCTTAACCTTTTGGAGAATGTTGAAAGATTGATGGCGGTTGATCTGGGTTTGATGACGCTTGACCTTGGCTTTCATCAAACAACCGTCAGGGTTGCTTCAAAACAGGTCGTTTTCAATTCAACTGCCGTAAAGTTGGAAAACTTTAGAGCTACAAAAATCAAATGAAAAAAACACATCTCTCCCAATGTTCTCCCAGCTAATCCTGCTTCACATCCCACATCAAATTATCACAAAATGGCTTGGCGCATGCATGCCTCGAGCTGTGTGTTCTTTAAAGAGGTTTCCAGGGGAAATTACAGGGGCCTAACTTATCCTAACTTATCCTAACTTTTTCCCAGGCCACTCCCAGGTTATCCTAACTTTTTCCTAGATTTGGCCTCCTCTTCCCCAACTTATCCTAACTTTTCCCCAGGTCACTCCCAGATTATTCTAACTTTTTCCCAGATTTGGGGACACAGCTTCAAGGAAAGTGAAGTCAGGAAAAGTTGGGAAAACAATAGGGATTCCAGAGCTTGAAAAACACCCCATTTGAAGCATACCCAATGGTTGCCCCAAGAGGCTTGATGATGTTTGATCGTTCTGGTTGATAATGGTTGGTAGTCTTCATTGCTGACAATGCTTGGTAGGCTTCATATTGTTTTTATGAACTGATATGATTCTTAGTTGATGTATGTTGCTATGATAGCCGCAGATCAATGTAAACCACCCCATTCGGTTTGGTATACTCACTCAGTTCCACATGGCACAGGGATGAAGAGAATGCATAGTGTTGCACTACGGTCCGCAGAAACTAGTACATAGGTGCCAGTGATTTAGCATACACTACTCAAATGTTTTCAATTTCAACTGCACATAAGTTCAAAAAATAAACCGATCATACATGCGGGCAAAATATCCTGGGCAATACTTAAGCAGTCACCTCATGTACTGGATCATGAGGGGACTCCTGACTGTCATTCTACATGTATGGTCATCACTCTGATAATATTGCGGGGATATGCAGGGTACCCATACGTCCTGGTTACGTAACGTATTCAACAACTGCAAGAGCTGGGAACCCAAGCAAAGTGACCAGACCAAACTTATGCGATTCCTACGGGCCGAAGTGCTCTTTCTGATCCCCGCCAACTTGCTGACAGACTAGGTGTCACGGGAAAAGTGGGCTGCAAAGGAATGCGCAATGCACGCTGACCTTTGGGCACCCTGTTTTTCTGACCCCCGACCTTGTTTTTTTGACCCCTAACCTGTTTTTTTGACCCCTACCCCTGTTTTTTTGACCCCTACCCATGTTTTTTTGACCCCTGCAACCATGTTTATTTGACCCCTGGGCTTGCTTTCCTGACCCCTCACTTATTAAGCCACTTGATTTTGCTTATTTACTCTTAATCACTGTCATGTAGTCCCGTTCGCCTAATTACGCTCATGTAGTGTCAACAGGGTGCCCTTGGATTCCTCTGGAGTGTGCCCAATTCGGTTTGACATGTTCCAAGCGTTGTTTTTTTTGCACGGGCTTGTTGAAGATAGTGATTCTTGGTAGTGGTGCTGGTGTTGTGGTGGGGTTGTCGTGGTGTTGTGGTGTTCTATTGGTGTTGTGGTCGTGTTGTTATGATTCTGCTATGGTGTGGTGGTGGTAGTGCGGCAAAGTTGTGGGTGCTGTTGTCGTGGTGTGGATGTGGTTTTGTGGCGGTGTCGACGTAGTGTGGATGTGGTGTTGTGGTGGTGTTAGGCTGTTGTGGTGCTGTTGTGGTGGTGTTCAGCTGGTGTTGTGGTGATGTTGCGGTGGTGTTTTTGTGGCAGTGTTGTGGCAGTGTTGTGCCGGTGTTGTCATGGTGTTGTGGCAGTGTTGTGGCGGTGTTGTATCTTGTGGTGGTGTTGTGGCGGCGTCGTGGTGTTGTGGTGGTGTTGTGGTGTTGTGGTGGTGTTGTGGTGGTGTTGTGGTGGTGTTGTGGTGGTGTTGTGGTGGTGTTGTGGTGGTGTTGTGGTGGTGTTGTGGTG
>VSDK01021177.1:270864-280963 GCA_009767595.1 Symbiodinium kawagutii
GCTGGTCATCTCGCGCCTGCAAGTTCACACGCCAGGATTTCAAAGGCCGGGTGGAAGCGAAGCCCAATTTCACCCACCTGGCAGCAGCAGCAGCAGAAGCTAAGCAGCTCCCAATGTTAGTTGGCCAAGCTCGGTTGACACCAATGTTTAACCAACGCAATCACTAATGTTAAACATCATTAATCATGATCACTGAATAAACATCTCTAATGATTAAACATCATTGATCATTATCATCATTACCAGCACGCTAATCTTGAATGATGCTTAGTGAACCATTTGTGTAGTTTCTGACTAGCAAATAGTGATGGTCAACCACAAGTAGTTCATGGCAAATGGTCTAATGTGTGTATATGTATATATATATATATATATCTGTCTATCTGTCTATCCGTCTATCTGTCTATCTATCTATCCATCTATCTATCTATGTATTTATCTATCTATCTATCGATCTATCTATCTATCTGCGTGTATTTTTACTACATCGTATATAGCTGATGACTAGTTATTCATGAAGATAAAAATGACCAAAAATTGAATTTAACTACAAATATATATATATGTATATATATATATATACATGTATATATATATATATATAAGAAAATGTGTGTTCATGACCATGCTGCTGGTAATGCCGCCAAACATGGCCAAAAATTGCAAAAGAAGGTCAACTTCAGCGACAATGGACATGCCATGCAGGTTTGAGGGACACAGAAGCACCATGATGACGGCTGTCCAATCTCTGGGTTCTGCCAGGCATTTCCAGCATAGACTTCTCCCTTTGTGCTACTGAGGTGCCACATAGGCAACTTCTCAGAGTACAAGCATTTCGCCATGTCTTCCTGACAAATGTGGGGGCGATAGTTGAAGACAGGTTGGTGACAGCAGAATTGTGCATGCGAAAACTTGCGCTTGGAAGCAATCAAGAATCTCAAGAATTTGTTTGCACCAGGAAAAAATGCTCTTCCCAAAGTTGGTACCGTTCCGATTCTTCTTAAAATCGGTGCCGTTGTTCCCAGCTTTGTCATCCCCACAGTGCTGCTTTGAGTACCATCAAACTTCCACAGTGTCGTTTTCAGCTGAGCGCAGTACCATGTTCTCGCTCATCGTCAGCTCACCCTTAAAGCCCAGCTGCAGCTCCTGAAAACTGAGACGCACATCTCTCGCATGCGCCTCTGCAGGCACAAACAAACGCTTAAACAAACTATTTATATCTACTCACAAGCAAATGAACTAGATGTATTTGGCAGTTTATGACAGCTATCTCTCTCTTCCTCTCTCTCTCCATCGCCATCTGCAAAGTTCAGCTAGGCTGAAGGCGAAACTGTGGCCTAGCCATCTCAACCGCCCAGCTCATCGACTAGCCATGACAGCTATGTATGTATTTGCATTTGTGTTGTAAACACTGATACGGCACATTAACGCACACACATACCTGCAACACATACCAGTACACCCTGCTATTGCTTTCTGCCCCGGCCCAGTGATTGTGTCTCGGAGTACCAGGAAAAGTGTTCGGCTCCATGAAAGTCAAACGGCTGCATGCTAATATCAGGGGTGTCTTGCACCCAAGCCCATCCCGGCTCAAATCCTGCAAGCCCTTGACCATCTCGTAGAGCAAAGCGTTCATGTACTCGCACTCTTGCAGGAACACGAACTGGTATGGCCCCTTGTCATCCTCGTTCATACCGCGGCTCACATCATCCGTTGGGAATCTCTTCTCATTCACCTCTTCCAAGATCTCGTCGCACGTCATCTGAGCAATAGCCATAGGGGTCATTGCTGCATCATCGTCCCCTTCGCCACCACCAGAACCACCTGGAACTAAACCGCAAGAAAACAAATTGAGCGATCGAAGGATTTTGCCTTTTGCACATCATTGAAGCACCTATCCCAGCATAATCCAGCAACATCATTCAATCAGAATGCCAAGCAAACGAGCAAACCACTTGCCCCTGAACCATTCTAAAATGAAAGATCTTGCCTGCGAGCATGGCCAGCAACTCAAAGACCTTGTCACATTCCGCCGTTCGAAAGTTGATCTCCGCATTCGGATGCATTCCGAAGAACAGCCTATGCAGCTTGGCTGGGAACTTTGGGAACTAATGATGCGCTACATTGCTCTACTGTCAGGAAGGCTTCAGGTCTGACATGGGTCCGTGCACTCTGTGCATGGAACACTGACATCTCGTGCCAAGCAACGGAGACTCCGGTGGCATGCTCTCGATGTGCTCCAGATAGCGCTCGTGTGCAGCTGGCTGGGGAGATGGCCAGGAAAGCTTTCCTTCCTCGGCTCCAAGAAGAGTGCCATGTGTGTCACGTAGGACCCGGGATTGCGACTGTAGCAAGGATCAAACTGGAGCTGACAAACTACCAAACAAAAAATAAACCAATCAAGCAAGCCAGCCAACCGAACTGAGATAAGCTGAGATTCTGCAAAGGGGATCATGTCGATCTCGTCAAGGAGCTCGTCTCGCATGAAGTACAGCAAATACTTCTGAGACATCCGGCGATCCCAGTCGTCCACGATGTGTCCGCCATACATGATCTCACCGAAGATGTACCGCAAATCGTCCCAGGGAATCTTCACAGCTGAGGATCCTTCCAAGTAGTTGTACAGGACTTGGGCTGAGTCTCGCAAATCACCTGCTGAGAATGGATACCTGAGCACCGCGCGAGCAACCATTAAACCTCAGTACGTTTTTCAAAGATCCAAGCAAGGGGGTGTCACAAACAAAAGGTACCATAAGTGCAGAGGAGAGTTGCATCATGTTGTAGCCCATGGGTCCGAACTTCTTGCGCTCCAGCATCAAGGAGTGGAAATGGCACAGGGCAAACAGAATTGACTTTACCTTGGCATCTTTGTCCTCGAAGTCCTCTTTGGGGAACAGAGCGAAGGATCGTCGAAGGTTTGCAAGCATGCCTTGTGGTGGCTCGTTGGTTAGCTTGATGGAACGCTCCAAAATGCCGATAGGAATGCCCTTGCTGGGATCCGCAGACAGGAAGAGCCGGAAATTTGGATGGCTGTTCTCCACGGCGAAAACATCCAGTTTCTTCTCCAGCTCAACACACCATTTGGGCATCAAGTGGATATTCTGAAGCATGACCCAGTGGCCCTCTCGATGTCCAATGTCCAATTTTGCCATGGCAACAACATCTTGTCCCTGGCCCATTGCCACGTTCCAGTAGTTGGATCCTAATGCGAGGCCTTCTGGTCTCTTCTTCCCCATAGACTCTACTTCCTTCACTGGGTCAGCCCCAGGAGAGAGGATGAAGAAAATGGGCGTTGTGCTGGTGGAGTCCTCAAAGGAATTGCTCAGGATAATAGCGAAAGAAGATGATCCATCGCAGTCCATGTATTCTCTGCCGTTTGGCAGTGCACCTCGGATCCACTCAGCCATAGCTGCACAACATCGATCTGGCCTCAAAGCCCTTAAGACCAGCAGCTTTTGGAAAGGAACTGAGTCAAGCCTCTTCCAATCCAGTGGCAGCTTCACTTCTTCGGGTGCAATCTCGTTGAACCATTCCTTGAAACGGTTGGGCGCATCTTTCTCCATGTTCTGCGCGAAGTTCTCAAAACCTTCAAGATCATTGAGCTTCAGGACCAAGCCCCAATTCTTCGTCGGCAGCCAATCTTGCAATGGATTCTCCATACCCACGGACATTGGTGCACGCAAAAGGTAATTGAAATAAGCTGGGGAGAAATCCTCTTGCAAGAAGCCCTTCTGAAACAATTTGAAGGTCAGCATCGAGCAGAAAATCAACTTGTGGCGTTCGAACAGGCCTCTGTTCACCCAGCGGAAAATGGTCATGCGAATCATCGCAATCAGCTTCTTTGTCCGATCATGAATGTCTTCAGTGGCTTCCGTTCGATCGATGGCCTTGTACAAGAAGTTGACGAAAGAGTCCAGTGAGTACTGGTACATGTGCTCAATGAAGCAAAGCTGAATGATCAAGAAGAAAAGCATAGATCCCTCAGCGGCGACTGGCCGATACAGCTCTCGAGACGTGTTGATCTCGACTTCCGTCTTCTGGGCTTGTTCCACCTGCTCAGCAATCTCTTTGGAGGTAGCTTTGGTCTTCTCCAAGCCTTCGATGAGGGGAATGTTGTCGAGAATGGTCGCTGGGTCAGCTGTTGACAACTGGGACAGCAAGTCATCCTCCAGCTGTGACAATGTCACCTTGAAGTCATTCTGCTTGCGCACCAGCTCTTGCTTTTCCTGTTCCAGCTCTGGCTTCTCAACATTGACCACCATCGCCAAAATCTGATCCTCCAAACCATCCGGTGTAACAATGAAATTGATGATAGTACATTGGGCTGCGATCTCAGGCCTATAGTGAGGATTGGGCAACTTAGACTGCAAGTAGAGCTGGAACTTGGGATCGTAGTCCACCTCCTCACCTCCAATCTTGATGATCATCGCATTTCGCCCTCGCTTGATCACAGCTCGGGACAGGACAGGCTCGAGGATGGCATCAATTTCTTGTCCAACGGCCTCAATGAGGAGTTGGCCACCCATTTGGATAGCCAACACAACCTTTTGAAGCCACTGGTTCATGGTGAACTGAAGCACAGTGAGGTCCTCGCCCAGCCTCTGCTTGATCCACTTCACGCCCTGCAACTGAGGATCAATCATCAGTGGCCACCGGGAACAGCTTGTGACAACTGACGCGTTCTCCACCGAAATTCGGTCAGATGGCAATCCTTCATTTTGCCAACCAGCCACGTCCGCATCAGTGCAAAGAACTTTCAGTGGATCAATGCCTGAGCTGATGGGAATACCCCTGCCTGTAATGTCTCCCGTCCATCCTTCCTTCCACAGTTGCACGCGGAAGGACATAGAGAAAGGAGAGATGTATCCAACGAAGGCTGAAGCAAGAAGGCAGTTGCCAATCAGCTTGAGCGTCAAATCCTTCAAATCCTTGACTGTGGCAGTCCAGCGCTTGTATTCATCAGCCAAACCATTCACAAGCCGCTCTGCCAAGCCTAGCTTTTCCAAGCAAGCCGCAGCCTGTGCTTCCACGCGCTCTTTCTCAGCAACGGCGCCGTTCAGTTTGTCTTCCAGTCTCTGACATTCAGCCTCAATGTCTGCGACCTTCTTCATGACAATCTCCAGGCTGGCTTCCGCCTCATTCTTGGTTCTTGTTGCTTCCTCCACTTTTGCCATCAGAGGTGCAACCTTCACATAAATCTTGTGGTACTTGACGCAGTTGATTGCCCAGTTTGCCAAGTTGGCTGCTGCCTGGCTCTTTCCCTTCATGGTGTCATAGTTGAAAAAGGGAAGGGCAATGAGAGCATCACACTCCTTCAGCGTGTTTTCTGGGATCTCGTTGGCATTGAAAGCCTTGACTTCGTCAATGAAGGCCATCGGGTTGTTCATCATTTTTTGGGCACCCTTCCAATCAATCTTCTTCTTTTCATTCTTCAGCAGCAAAGCTGCACATGCGCAAACATCAATGCACTCAGGAGGAGGCTTGCCAAAACCCTTCAGCTCACCAATGCTGGATTTGTCCAGGCAATTCACAGCCTCGGCAGCTGCTTCCATGGCAGGCTTGGCCTCTGACAACTCGCCGTCGGCCTCTTGCTTCAACGCTGCTGCATCGGCAGCAAGTTTGGAAGTCTTCTCAGCCTCGATGTCTGCTGCTGCCTTCTCCTCGGCTGCAATGGCAGAAGCTTTGGTCACTTGTTCGATGAGAACAGCAGTTGCAGCCTTCTTCTCATCGACCTGAACCATAGTGATCTTCAAGTCCTCTTTGAGCCCTTCTACCTTTGACTGCACTTGCTCCATGATGGCTAGGCCTCTTTCAAGGCGCTCACAATTTGCGCTGACAGAGTTCTGCTTCTCCGACAGCATCTTGATGTAGAAACTGATGAGCTCCAGGAAAGACTTGGGAGTGCAGTAGTTGTGCCTCCTCTCCGCCTCCAAGTATCTTTTATTGGCGGTTTCAATCGAAAGATGCACCTCTGCCATATTTGCGGCCACGAGGCCTAGAATCTCTTCATCCTGAAGGTTGCCATTGTTCACCAACTCCACCAAGAAGCGGCGTGCGACGCCATCCAAAGCATCACGTGGCCATGCCATGAACTCATCCACCACCATGCAGCTAATGAGGGCAGGGAACTTGCGTCCACGAATGCGGAAGTCGTCCCCGACTGGGGAGTGGCAAAGAATGTAGTGCAGATTCTTTCTGAACTTGTCAATGAAGAAGGCGAAAAGACCATCCCTGTCATCAGAATAGCTAGCAGCCTTTGCCGCATTGCGCACGCTTCCGAACAGCCCATCATACTCTTCCCTGGTGAAGAGGTCCGGGATAACACCACTGGAGAGCATGTCGTTGATGAAGACCAGAAACCTTTCATCGGCAATCTGTCCGTCCGTCATCAAGAATGCCTGCGGTGTGCCTGGCTTTACCACCGCTTTCTTGTAGAACTCTTGCAAATCCAACTTCAGTGCGTCGAGACCATAGGACTGATTCACCAGGATGCTCAGTAAGTCCTGTTGATTGATGAACGTGGCCAGTCTGGCCAGGGACTGCTTGCCAGAACCTCCCACACCGACAAGAAGTGCATGACCGCATGGATTATCGGTGATGCGGCAAATGCGGCACACATGCGAAATTGCATCATCGAAGAGCACCAAATTCATGGCCGCGAACGTCTCGTTGTACTCATGCAATTTGTCTTCCACGACTTTCTTCAGAGATGGCATGTCCTTGGCTGGAAGGTAAAAGCGCTCATTGCCCTGCGCTTGTGATACGAAGCTGGTCATGATCAAGGGCTGACTGAAAAGGTCTTCCTTTGGAATGCTTCCGAAGTGCTTGCCTGCAACTTTCTCCAAAATGGCTTGCAGCTCTCCTTGATCTGAAGCACTCACGAGTCGATCTGAGAAGACACGGTAGCACTCATGTAACCAAACGCGGGCAAACTTTGCAGCACCATCTTTGAAAACATTCGGATTCGTGTTCAGCATGCCCTGAAATATGTTTCCAACATCCTTCAGGTTGAACTGGTAATGGAACTTTGACGCCGAAGGCAGGAAGCAGGGAGTGTTCAGAATTCCTTGCACCAACGTGTCAATTGTGGCTTGCACAATGGGGTCAAGCAACTTCTGGATGGGTGGGACGAAGCCAGCCAAGTGCTTCTCAAGGATGGAACTGTAAATGCCCGAAATCATGCTGGCAGTTGGAGTGAAGGTTGTGATGACTGTGAAACGCCGCTGAAGGCGCGGATTGACCATGAAGGAACCTGCCTTGGGGTTCATGCACGCAGTGAACAAAATGTCGACCAAGTCTCGCTTGTCCTCCAAGCACTGCCGATCATAGACCTGGGCATATGCCAACATCTGCGTCAGCAACATGATTGCCGACTGAGTGTCATAAGTATCCACGTATGGCATGTTCAGGTCATCAATGAAGAAAACACATTTCTTGTTGGCTGGAGGGCCATAGGTTCTACCCGAGCGCTTGTCCAATGCGCTCATGATGATGTTCTGAAGGGCAAAGCTGCTCGTGTAGTTGTTGTTGTTGATCGACATGCTCACCATCTCATCGTTGTTTGCCTTCATTTCAGCCAGGAAGTCCTTCACAATGGTTGTCTTTCCAGTTCCGGCCACACCAACATACAGAACAGGCTTCTTCCGGGCAACATGCAGCTCCAGTACGTATTTCATTCGCTCCAACTCCATGTTGCTAATCACCTCAGTCAAACAAGTGGGGCAAAGGATGCAAAAAACGCTACTGGCGAAATTGACATTCATGACAGCTCTGCACGGACAACCAAGAAACAAAATTAAAGCTTCCATCGGGTTAAAGTCTGTTCAAGTGACAATATTCTGGTACATCTGCTCTGAAATGGGATTGTATGTCTTGATGTAGGTTTCCCAACTCACCCAATCCTTGGCCTTGGGCTCGTAAATGAAATCGTAGCACTCTCCCTGGTCGGGGAATTTCACTGCCTTTGAGATTCCCTTCATGAAGGCGTTGAAGGACTTGCGGTAGTTCACGGTCTTGTCATCTGCAATTGAGCCACCTATCGTCCACATCAATGCGAAGCAGAACAGTGCATCATAGCTCATCTTCTGGTCTTCAACACTCATGGTCCTCAAAGCCTCCATGTTCTCTTTTGTGTTGTTGTTCAGCAAGGCATCGATAAAACAGGTGAGGCTGTTGATGAAACCCATGTCCAGCATTGGGCACGAGAAGTTGAACGATTTCCTGATTGTTTCAATGTTTGACTCAAAGTAGTTCGAGAAGTGCAAGTAGAAAGCACTCTGTGGGATTGAATCCATCTTCTCTCTCCAACTCTCCACATATGGTTTCCAACCAATATCAGTCTCGTTGATGAAAAGCACACCACCTCGTGAGACCGTTGCAGGGCTTGCATGCTTCATATCCTGAATCTCAAGAATCATGCGCATGGTGGGAGAAAATGGAATGCGTTCATTGGAGACCAATGTCAAAACCTTGTTGTCATCCATGACAGTGTTCATGGATTCAATCCAGGTAGCATCAATGTCTCCATCCAAGATAACCCACTTGTGCTGATGTGAGGACTTGTAGCCGTTGATCTCCTTGCTCATGTTTCGGAAGATCACGGCAATGAGCCCATCCTTCCATTCCTTGGTTTTTGACATGGTTCCATAAAGCTCATCGCTGGTGACAGCCTTCGGATTGGCCTGTTCCCACTGTCCATCTTCTCCACGAGCCCGCAAAGCTTCCATCAGAGTCTTCCAAACTTCAGTCTTGCCACAACCAGAGGGGCCAATGATGAACATGCAATGGCGGACTCCCAAGATTCCAAGCATACTCACTGTCTTGATGATGAATTGTTTGTCAGCCTGCAGCCCTCGTTGTTTGGAAATGTTTTCGCAAAACTTTTCAAAGTCTGGATCAGAGAATGGATCAGGCCAAACACCGGGGAATAGATCCTTGATCAGGCGGATGAAAATGGGCATATCCAAAGTCGTGATCTTTGGGGTGTTAAAGTCACGCAAGGCTCGACACAGGACAGGATTCTCATCACTCTCAGGTTCCAAACGCTTCAGTGTACCTGCTTGGCGCAGTAGTGATTTCACAGCTCTCAGACCCCAGTCGTAGTGCATTTGTTTACTCAGCAGCTCCTTACACAAGGAGTACAACTGCACGAACTTGTTGGCCAAAGGACGAGCTTTGATGAAGCCTTCGGACATGAGCATGTTCTCACAAATGAAGCGCAGATCAGGTACAATCATGGCGACCGAGCGGAACAACGCTTTCAGATTTTCTGGAAGCTCGGTTCGTCCAGCATAGCCTGGGTTCATGGTGATGAAAGCTCCACAGGTTGAGATGAGCTTGGTCTCTTCCTCGGCGAACAAGAACACCTGCACCTGTGCTCGAATTGCATCAAGAATGCATTTGTACTGGGTAGACACCACAGACAGCACCTCAATCGAGATACGATTGAACTCATCAAAGCAGCCCCAGCATCCTGTCTGCGCAATACCCATGAAGATTTGCGCCATTGTCTGGTAGGTCATCTGGTCACTGCAATTGAACACGACAATCTGAAGACCCAAGGCCCGAGACAAATCCTTTGTGGTCTCTGTCTTGCCTGTACCTGCTGGTCCAGCTGGAGCACCACCCAGTGTAAGCCCAAGAGCTTGCGTCAGTGTGATGTAACAGCGATCTGTGAGTGGTGTGATCACCAAACGCCCACAATTTCCAACATACTCATAGCAGTAGATGGTGGTCCAATCGCAGATTCGGATGACACAGGTCTTGTACTCATCAGGGGTGTAGCTCACAAGAGCCTGACCTTGAGGGCAATAGTTCCAGTGAAAGCGCAACTGAGATAGCCATTTGAAGTTTGTGCTGTCCGAGATCTTTGCAATGGCCATCTGTTCCACAATATCACGCCCGTGCACATCAATAGTGATCAGAGTGATGATCTTGTTGCGCACATCCTTGGTCAGCTTGGTTTGCACACGCTTGATCAGCTTTTCGATACGCTCATCATTGACTCTCTTGTAGTCCTTCATTGCGGTCTCACTTCCACTTTCAATCTCTTCAAAGACGCGGTTGGTCTCCTCTGTCCACATAATCTGCGTGCCCACCA
>VSDK01021177.1:280994-299842 GCA_009767595.1 Symbiodinium kawagutii
GCCCATGCAACGCTTTCAGTGTCCTTCGAGATATGGCCACATGCAATGCGACCTGTGTCCGGTGCTTTTGAGAAGTCCAACGTTTTCACTCCATCAAAAATGTCCCCCAGGTACTCGGCAACCTTCAGCGGCTTGGCACCATTTGATAGGATATCCAGCAAAGCCTGGTTGGCGACAAAGTAGAAGCGTGGGAATGCCTTCTTCTTCTGCTCCAGGTACTCGTTCAAAGCCTTCTCACAGGTGTCAATGCCTTCTGAAATTGCCTGAAGGGATGCCTCACGCCCCTCTGCACAGCAGATTTCGACAATCAATGAGCTGTTGGATGCATCCATCATCAGCTCCTTCCATGCAGCGTCCATCTGCTCAAAGCGCTTGGAATCGTCCGGCAGCTGGGAACGAATATCAGCACTTTGCATGAAGATAGGCTCGCAGCGGCACCAATTGGCCTGGACTTTCGTCCAAACACTCAGGGCGCCGTCAATGGCTCGCAGCTTTCCACTCCATTCATCGACAACTGGCTTGCAGAATTCAATGAAGCGTCCCTGGGAAGTCATACCCATCATCTCCAGTGAATCACTATCCAACTTTTCAATGACCTCACCCAGCTCGCCTAGCAGTGGGCAGTCAGGATTGGAGCAATCAAAGGAGACTGGCATTTTGGACCAAGTGGCACGGATGGCTGACAGTTTCTTCTCAATCTTTGCTTCCTTGACGCTTTGGTCAACCACCTCCGAAACGTCCTCGGCGAATTCATGGAGTTTGAGATCCAGCAAGTCTTTGAAACAGAACTCTGGTCCCTTCTCGAAGGACCTCTGGGTAATGGTCATGATACTGTTCCAGTGCCTGTCACGCATGGTCTCTCCATGCAGGTCATTCACCAAGGGAAGCACAGTGGCCATGTTCTTTACCTCATCTGTCAGCCATCTGTAGAGGGCCCATGCCTTTATTTGCTTCGGCATATTCTTCACCTGAGTCTGTAGGTCTCGGGCTTGCTGCACCAGGGAATCCGTATCAATCTTGTCCCACAAAATTCCATTCCAGCTTTCAAACGTCTCTGTCACGAGAGTGACTCCGTCCCACAAGTTCTTCAAGTAAATGAGCTCTTCCTGACATTCCTTCAGCTCTCTGTAGCTGGACATCTGCATGTCAAACAACAACTCAAGATCGTTGAACTCGTTGGCCCTTTGCCTGATGGCAAGGGTCTTGTCGTAGTATTCATTCATTGTGGCATAGCTCAGGTCATATTCACCAGCTACAATGAGCTCTTCCTGACATTCCTTCAGCTCTCTGTAGCTGGACATCTGCATGTCAAACAACAACTCAAGATCGTTGAACTCGTTGGCCCTTTGCCTGATGGCAAGGGTCTTGTCGTAGTATTCATTCATTGTGGCATAGCTCAGGTCATATTCACCAGCTACCGCATTTGCAGGATCGAATGGGCACTTCTCCCGGAACTCATGGCAGAAGTTTTGCAGCTCCTCTGCAAAAATGTCGATCTTGTTGCGAATCTTCAGGACCTCCTCGCTCTGCAAAGGCAGAATCTGCTCCTTGACATCGAAGGCCATTCGGATCACTTCATCCCACTTGTTCGGTGCCTGGTCCAGCTCAGTCAGACCTTCATGGTTCACGTGATGTTTCTTGAGCAATTGGCACAGGTCTCGGATTGGTGGGAAGAGTTTCTTCACTGCCGTGGTTGCCAGCTTCACATCACGGATGTTGGTCATCGTGGAGTACAACAACTTCTCATTCTCTGGCTCATCAACTGGTGATGGTGGACCCAATCCCTCCTGTTGTTGGCTGATGAATTTGTCCAATGTTCGGATTCGGTCCTCTGTGAAGTTCTTGAGGAAGTCCACGTACTTCTCTTCCCACTGCCGTGCGAAGGACACTAGGGCCAGCTTCACCGGCTGTGCGCCCACACGCAGCCAATGAATGTCCACTGGAGTTTTCATGTTCGACAAGTCGGTCTTCAAGTTCTTAAACTTCAAAATTTCCTTGTCAAATGCCTCCAGTGCTGGGATCTGACGGCCAATGTCCACCTTGATGCGGTCCATGATGTCCCTGAAGGACAAGCCTTCTTCTTCGAATCCCTCCACCAAATCGCGGGCACCCTCCTGCAAGAACTTCTCAAAGGACTTGTCGATTGACTCCGTCCACAGGTACCTCTGATTGTTGCAAACAGGTTTCAAAACTCAAAAGGCCGATTACCCCAAAACTGTGAACCCCGCGGTCAACCTGCCATTGCAGTCGAGGAGCGAGTGCTGCATGAAGGTCTCTCTGTAATCCATGCATTTCATCTCCGTGTTGTCAATGAGCTCTGACACCAGTGCCAAAAGACACTGCATCTGGAAGTGTTCCCTGATTTCACTCAGGTAGTCGCCAGTGTTGGTGTCCAAGCGCTGCATGCAGGTCACTGTGGCAAAGAAATCCTTGAGCCAGCCATCAATTGTGGATCTCAAAGAAATATCCCCTGGCTTGGCTGCCTGGAAAGGCGGATCGAAGATGATCTTGGAATCCTGCAGCTCGATCTTCACTTCGAAGAGTGGCAGCATTTCATGCTTCGCAATGATCAGTGGATCCAGAATCTCACAAAGATGCTGCAGGGAAACCGCGATGGACGACACAAAGCCCTCAATGACAATGTTGTTGACCTCGGCCAACAATTAGTGAAGCGGAGCTGATGCATTGACGGTATCTGAAAAAAGAAGCTGAGTTTCCACAGCAACAAAGCCCTATGATGCTCCGCCAAATTTCTGCCCAGTCACAAAGTCAACATAGGCTTTCCAATTTGCCGCCACCTTCGACACCTTCAAGGCCTCGGATGAGTCCTTCACAAATTTGTGGATCTCTTTGCCGCCCTCAGACTGGGTCATCATGCCTGGGCGCCCCAGCGACCCCGTCCCATTCTACATATGGTGTACGAATCCAAGCCCGCTCAGTAATCGAGCCTCAAGAATGCTAAGGATTGCCCGTATGCTATTAGCCTAGTAAGGTTTGAAGTTTTAAGTGACAATCTCTATCCCTCCCTCTCTTTCTCTCTCTCCCTCTCTCCCTCCCCTCTCTCTCGTCCTCTCCCCATCTATCTCTCCCTCCCTTTCTTCACCTCTCTCTATCTCTCTCCCTCTCTCTTTCTGACTCTCCCTCTCTCTCTCTCTCTCTGTCTCTCTGTCTCTCTGTCTCTGCCTCTGTCTCTGTCTCTCTGTCTCTCTACCTGCCTGCCTGCCTGTCTGTCTCTCTCTCTCCCTCTCCCTCCCTCCCTCTCTGTTCTTGCTCAATTGGCATTGACCCATGCTCACATGGCATATAGCACGTCCTTGCCTATTTGCTCTACGATCGGCCTCCCTAAAATCAAGTGATTGGAAACATGGAGCTGCTGGCCGATGTCGAAAGTAATAACCTGGAAATGGCAGAGTGATGCAGGACGCTTGCCTGCCAGCCGTGACATTTAGCTTCAACAAAATGAAGACGCAACTGTGTTTGAATTCCTGCCAAGCTGCGCATACCCACACGCTCCTTGTGCTTGAGATCGAACTCATCCAGTGCCATGGGCTTGGAGCCCTTTGCACGGGAAATGATTGGCTCCTTGCACCACTGCGACAGGATACCAGAGATGGAGCGCAGGTTGCCTTGGATCTCTTCAAAACTCGACATTTCATTGTCAATCCACTTATTTGAGTTGCTTTTGTATGTGTGGCCGATTCGTCCCTTGCAAAACACTGTGTGTGTGTGCCTGTTCTTCACGTGAATTTGCAACTGCGTGTTGGTCTGTCATCTTGGACTTCCAATCAGAACTAGCAAAGCAACAAAAGAAGAAAGCCTCTGGATCGCTGCCCAGCGACCCTTCATGATCTCCACCACGCCTGACACATCACTGACAACGCGCATGGTGTTCTCAATGAACTCGGGAATCTTGTCTTCACTCTTCCATTTGAGTTCGGTGAGGCCAGGGGACAATACCTGGTCCATCTTCGCAATGCGATCCTCCAACAAAGGCTCTTCGACTGGCAACAGTTCTGTCAGGACGGCATTGTACATGCCAACTATATGATCCAACTGGGCCACCCACTGCCTGTAGGTTGCGACCCTACTGAACATCTCTAAGGCTGCTGGCGGCACTTCGATGTCGAAGATCAAGAAGAAACGGACCTCCCGAAGAAGTCGAACAAGGGCTGGATCAAAGTTGACCTTCAACAAGCCAGACTTCTCTTGCCTTCGGAGGAGCCTCATCTTTAGTTTCTCCTTGGCAGCCTCAACCGACGTCTGTTCCCAGGTTTGATATCGCTGCACTTCATAGTCCTGCAGCATTTTGTCCAGGGTCTGGTGCTGCTTCTTCACTTCTCGGAATTCCTCCGGCGTCTCCCTCAAAGCTAGGTTGTAGAATGCGAGCTTGTTCATTGGATCATTGATTCGGTATCTGGAGCATCGTGCCCAGTAGATGGCGCCTGCCGCTGGTGGCAAGTTGGAGAAGATTGGGGCATCGTCATAGCACTGATCAACTTTGTCTTTTGCTTCGACAAAGCCCGTCTCCACGGAGGTGAGGTCCTGCTCGACCTGGTGCAACAGCATCTTGTGCTTCTTCTCCAGCTCGGCTTGTATAATTGGACGCTCCAAGAGGCCTTCGAAAATATCAAAAAGCTTGATTCGCATGCTGATGGTATCCAAGTCGTCAAAAGCTGATGCAAGAAGGCTTCCCAAGCGACGGTCCAAGTCCTTGACAGTCATGCGGAACTTGAAGTAGTCATGCTCGAACTGGACTTCGCCGACATCCATGATGTCGTAGGAAACCGCCTTGAAAGTCTCAACGCATTTCATGAACTCCTCCCTGATTGCAACCACGCAGTCTGAAAGGACCTGGCCCACGGTGACATTGCCAGCGGTCTGGCAGAGACCCAAACACAAGACCTTTCGAAGTTCAGGGATTAACACTTGTAATGATAATGGATGTGCGATACCTACAATGCATACAATTTATAAGATACATGCATTAATGTATGATGCATAGGAACATTATGAGATTTGCATTCTACAAGAGAGATTGCACTGCATGCTGATGCAAAAATACATGAGATTTGCATGTCCTTCCTATGACCCTCCCCATGAGCCTTGCCCTTCGTCCCACCAATCTCCACCCGCTCCAGCTTTGAAAACTGGATCACGGTACGGGTGAAATCCAAGGCATCACGGCATCGGTCCATGAAGGAGTCCAGTCGAACGAACAGGGCGTCGTTCTTCATCTTCCAACCTGGGCAGCTTCGAACTCCGAAATGTGAAATGACCCTATGAACAGACTTGAATTCATCAAGATAGAAGCATGACCATGAACGGGGATTTCTTTATGACCCTATGAAATTCACCAAGCAATGATGAATGAAAAATGGAGGCATTCTCAACTTGTGATAGAACTGACAGCTGATTCCCTTGGCTGATTGACGTCAGGAAAGTTTTTGTAGCAACTCCCACTCAGCCCCACAAAATCAACAGGGCATCCTCCACCTGCGGACGCCTAATGCGAGTTCTGTGTCCAGCCTGCTCCGTCTTGGTTTGCTGCGATGTCTCTGAAGAGCAAGTAGCAATCCTGTCAGTGATTAGGCTGACCTCAAGAGCCAGCACATTTACCTATGGACCAACACTACCACGGGCGGTCACCCGAAGTGCAACGTTTCATACCTGGTCCGGGCCTTGAAAGCTGTACATATTCGGGAGGTGTTCTCCAACTTGGCATAGCACTCCACAGTTTCTTCTGAGGAGATCATGGTGAAGATGTCCCCGCCATTGATGTACCGGACAGCTTGGGCAATGATGGAATTACAAATCTCCCGGATGAGGACCTCAAACGAGATTGCAGAACAACAACCAAATATCCCAGCTCTTCCCCAATCCAATCCCCGAGTTTACTGGGTACCTTGAACCTGCGCCCCTGTTCCCTGCACATCAAAACTCCGAAAGGGCTGCAGTCTCTCATTGTAAATAAAGCCGGGGAACCGCCATGCGAGTTGGAGTCGTGTAGAACTTGGAATAGCGCCAAATGAGTAGAATGTTGTGCAGAATGGGCTCGAACAGCTGCTCAAGTTGCTCAAAGTCTGCACTGTCACTAGTCAACTTGTCGATTGACTTCGTCAGACTTGCTAGGAACTTGACATTGTCGTTTGCTTCTTCTCTAGCTTCCTCCACTTCCTTTTGCAGCTTGGAGAATGGAGCAGTGTAGGTGCTTTTGTTCGTTTCCAGGAACTTCAACACCTTCTTCAGCGCATCCATACCCAGCTGAGAGTGGATGGAGTTCAAATTCGCAGCTTTGCTGCGCCAGAACTTCAGCTCAGCACTTGGCTCTGGGTTCTTGCCATCCTTGAGCAGCACCTCGGGGTCCTGCTTCAAAACATGTCGGATCTGCTTGGTCCAAGTAATCACTGCTCCTTCCAGCACATGAACCTTGTCCTTCCCTCCAGAGGATCCTGCACCCCCACCAGCAGCTGCCATGCCACCACTGGTCGGCAATGCATCCCTTGGCGGGTGAGGTAGCCAAGTGTGGCCTTTCATCAAGCCTACGGTCACATGCAAGCTTGCCAGAAAAACATGGTACTTGTCCATCAGGTCTTTGGCAATCAAGTCTGACCAGCCAGCCTGATTTGCGGGGTTGGTCAAAGTGGAGAGGTACACCGACTGACAGTACATGTTCAGCAGGTCCATCACATTCTTGGTCATCTCCATCAGGATGACTGATTCTGCTAAATTCTCTTTGGAAATTTGAACTTCCGGACTTGACCTGTGCATTGCAACTACCTTCTTTCTCATTTGCTGAGCTGACGGAAGGTCAATGCTACACGACACAGACTCACTGGTCGGGGCAAAGTAGCATGCAGGACATTCCGGGTCATCCATGAAGCGTGCTATTGCTCTGGCGGAGGTCTCTTCAGTGGTGAAACCACTCACAAACTTGTCGGCCTTTTCAGCCCTGACGCCCAACAGCACCATCAGCCGGTTGAGCGCCCATAAGGTACGTGCCTCAACGCCTTTCGCAGCGCCTTCGCCCGCTTCAGCCATGTCTTGCGCGGAGCGATTCGGGCCCACGCAGGTCCCGAGTCAAATGATTTCTGCTCCAAATATCTCCGCTCGAGCCCCAAGAGGTGACAGATTTCTTTCTCTAGCTGGATTGCAGCATCAGATTGAGGAAAGTCAAATCCCAAGGTGTAGTGCTACTCGTAATTCTAGCAGCGGGCAGATTATGCAACAGTTTGACACGCAAACCTAGCCTGCAAGAGGAGGGCCTTGTCAAAACAGGAGAAAAACCCTAGGCAGGGAGGCAAAAGGTGCTTAGCCAGCTTCCTATCCCCCGTCAAAGTTCAAGTTTTTTGCCACTTTTGTCCATTGTCTCTGAACCTGTCTGAGTTCCTTCTGAGTTGTCTCGATTGGACAGCGCAGCCTGTTACATCCGTAATCTGCAGTGGTTGGATGCACTCACTTCAAAAGACTATGTGGGCTCAAATGGCAACTACCTGCGAAACAAAACACTGAGACTGGAGGTCAAACAACACCCAACCCAAACATCTACAAAGCTTCGAATTTCGCCTTAGGCGAATCAAAAAAGCCCTTTACATCATGCATAAGCCTCGAGCACAAAGAAACTGTACGAAACCAAACTCCCGAGAAACACCCTGTGTTGTTTTGCAGTGGTCCGCTTCTTCTTCTCATGTTTGGTCAAACTCTTGCCTTTTATATCAATATGAAGTATGGGCTATGTATAAATGAATTCTTGCTCTGTATGATTGAGCTTGAAATGGCGCCATATCTTTGTCTCAGCATGGCAACACAAGCAGCCACGCATCTGGGATTCACCACAGGATTACAGGCTGAAGTGACCCCGTCAAGTCGGCGATGCAACCAAGGCCTTAGAGCACCATACACTCTCTCTCTCTCTCTCTGCTGACTGGTTGGCAGTTTCAATGTATCACTGAAAACTGTCAATGACATTGACAGTTGATTCTGCGCCTCGCAGGTCAGAAACCGAGGTACCCTTGCTGCCTTACAGTCCGATGTCCAGGATCATGCCTACTCCAGCCAGGACCCACTTGTCGGCTGGGGCTTTCGTTCGCAGCTGCGCAGCAAACACAAAGTAAGGACGGCGGGTTGGGACGCAGTAGGTGGGGCAAATGTAGATGTTCTTGTCGGCCTTCTCTGTTGCCATACCTCGGCCACAAGGGGTTCGCTTATTGGTCGCAGGAACTGATCACCAATACTGAGTCAGTGACGTGAACGAGCTGAGCAGCATTCAAACAAACTCTGACAAGGCACCTGCTTTGCATGTGATAACGGGCATCGCTGTGAACATCTCCTTGGGCTTGGAATCTTCCAAGGAATTCGATGTCATATCCCAGCGAGCTCCTTCAAGGTACATGCCTGACACATACGCGCCATCCTTGCACGGGCCCTCGATCTGCTTTGGTTCTTTCTTGGTGACCTCAGTGAAGACCTGCAACTTGTCCAGCTCCAAGCCCTGATTCTGACAGCAAATCTGCTTGATTGCTGTGAGGTAACTCTGAGGATTGAAGAGCTTGGAGATGTCCACGACCTACGCACATTGGGCTGGAAGCCAGGAGCAGCAGCTTCCTTTCGTAGCTAACTAATCGTGCAGCTGAGAATGCCTCTCCGGCAAGCCTATTTTCATGAAATGTTGAATCATTTCAGGACTAACTATTGATCTTTCCAAAAATCACATAAATTTTCATGACTTTAACTGTGATTCAAGTTTTTATGGTTCAGTTAAATCACATTAACCACTCAACTCTGGGCTTCAATTCCTGTCGCGCTGGCCCAGGCCTTTGGGATATTCAAAGGGTCATTGATCCAGTCGTCCAGCTGCTGATAGCGCTCCTATGCGACTGCCATGACTCAGTCAATGTCATGGGTGACAACGGTGAGGATCGTTTAATCATCTGAAACAATTTGCAAAATCATCCTAGCTCTGAGAGGTCTAGGAGGTCTAGGGGGACCAGGAGGCCTAGGTCTACCTTGGAGGCGCTGTGCTTCTCCCTGGCACCTGCAAGTTGACCCGCCAAGACTTCAAGGGCCGCGTGGATGCGAAGCCCAACTTTACCCACCTTGGTACATTCGTCTGCAGGTCGCTTAGTTCTGCACTCTGGCTACTGTGGCGCTTCTGATGACGATATATGACGATCATACCCCGTGGGAAGCTTTGGCTGCTCTGCAAGGGTCCCAACACAAGCCCCACCCAGATTGAACCCACCTGAACCTACAAATGCCACATGCCACCTCCTGCTACCCACCAGCGACTCACAGCCCCCACTTCAAGTGCAAGGCTCCAAGTTGGCAGCCTTTCAGAATACAGACAGTGAGCCATATCTTCCTAACAGCACAGAAACGGCGAAAATTGATGATTTCAATGTCCATTTCATCAGTCCAAGAAAAAAACCAAAGGCAAGGAACCGGAACGGCAAGTCTCAAACACCTTGAATGGGAAAAACAATGCCTATTCTCCATGTAGGACTCAGTTGATATCTGGTACCACCTGCAAGCCTACAAGGAATGACACGACCCAAAAAAATTAAAAAAACGAGGCTCCATATTCTCGCTCATCGTCAGCTCGCCCTTGAAACCAAGCTGGAGCTCCTGAAAGCATGCTGAGCTTTCGCAGCAGTTGTTCTACGTCTCACTTATTGAAGGAGCCCCTTTATACATATATATATATATATGTGGAGAGAGAGAGAGGGAGAGAGATAGATAGATATATATGTATATGTATATATATATATATTTTTTTAAAAAATGTGTGTATGTATGCATATGTGTTTGTATAATTCATATGTGTTTGTATAATTCATATGTGCTATATCTGTATACTTCTGTATATGTACTTATCGTTAATTAGTTTTATACATTCTCTCTCTGTGTATTGCGACTGATCCGTGCACATCAGTACCAAGCTTCCAGTCAACGTTTTTTCTGCATGGTTGTTGAGTTCTTGCCCATTCCGGCTAATCTATCAATGGAACGACTATTTACATCCGTTTACTGGCTTCCGCAAATACCAGAACTAAGTCAGCACCCGAACTCAAATTTGGATCATGGATCATGTGGGACATGTAGATTAGATGGATTTTTCACCAATGATCACACTTAGAGCCTGCCTAAGACCAGCGCAAATGTCCCGCAAAATGCTCCTGCAAGCCCTTGACCATCTCATAGAGCAAAGCGTTCATGTACTCGCACTCTTGCAGGAACACAAACTGGTATGGCCCCTTGTCATCCTCGTTCATACCGCGGCTCACATCATCCGTTGGGAATCTCTTCTCATTCACCTCTTCCAAGATCTCATCGCACGTCATCTGAGCGATGGCCATGGGGCTCATGGACGCATCATCGTCACCATCGCCGCCACCTGAACCACCTGGAGTGTCAGTGCGGGGAACTGCGTGGGATTTTCCAATCAGCTATTTATGTGGCTTGGGTACTGAACGCTATGTCGTCCTACCATTGTTATGGCAGGTTCCACTGGCGCGCGGTAGAACATGGTTTCGATCAACGGCACGGTGCCGCATTCTGAAGCACATGTCGTTGGATTTCAGTAGCCATGGTGCAGGCTCTTGCAGAGTCTTGCGCCTTAGCACTGCGCCCTTGTCATTTTCAGAACCCTCCGAGGGGGTTCCCTTGTGTCAACCTGTCATCCCTCTCCGTGTCTCTACCTGTGCCTGTCATCCCTCTCCCCAGGTCCTGCCTGCGAGCATGGCCAGCAACTCAAAGACCTTGTCACATTCCGCCGTTCGGAAGTTGATCTCTGCATTCGGATGCATTCCGAAGAACAGCCTATGCAGCTTGGCTGGGAACTTTGGGAACTGGATTAATGATGTTCTACATTGCTCTACTGTCAGGAAGGCTTCAGGTCTGACATGGGTCAGTGCACTCTGTGAATGGAACACTGACATCTTGTGCCAAGCAACGGAGACTCTGGTGGCATGCTCTCGATGTGCTCCAGATAGCGCTCGTGTGCAGCTGGCTGGGGAGATGGCCAGGAAAGCTTTCCTTCCTCGGCTCCAAAAAGAGTGCCATGTGTGTCACGTGGGACCCGGGATTGCGACTGTAGCAGGGCAAGGATCAAACTGGAGCTGACAAACAACCAAACAAAAAATCAACCAATCAAGCAAGCCAGCCAACCGAACTGAGATAAGCTGAGATTCTGCAAAGGGGATCATGTCGATCTCGTCAAGGAGCTCGTCTCGCATGAAGTATAGCAAATACTTCTGAGACATCCGGCGATCCCAGTCGTCCACGATGTGTCCGCCATACATGATCTCACCGAAGATGTACCGCAAATCGTCCCAGGGAATCTTCACAGCTGAGGATCCTTCCAAGTAGTTGTACAGGACTTGGGCTGAGTCTCGCAAATCACCCGCTGAGAATGGATACCTGAGCACCGCGTGAGCAACCATTAAACCTAAGTACGTTTTTCAAAGATCCAAGCAAGGGGGTGTCACAAACAAAAGGTACCATAAGTGCAGTGGAGAGTTGCATCATGTTGTAGCCCATGGGTCCGAACTTCTTGCGCTCCAGCATCAAGGAGTGGAAATGGCACAGGGCAAACAGAATTGACTTTACCTTGGCATCTTTGTCCTCGAAGTCCTCTTTGGGGAACAGCGCGAAGGATCGTCGAAGGTTTGCAAGCATGCCTTGTGGTGGCTCGTTGGTTAGCTTGATGGAACGCTCCAAAATGCCGATAGGAATGCCCTTGCTGGGATCCGCAGACAGGAAGAGCCGGAAATTTGGATGGCTGTTCTCCACGGCGAAGACATCCAGTTTCTTCTCCAGCTCAACACACCATTTGGGCATCAAGTGGATATTCTGAAGCATGACCCAGTGGCCCTCTCGATGTCCAATGTCCAATTTTGCCATGGCAACAACATCTTGTCCCTGGCCCATTGCCACGTTCCAGTAGTTGGATCCTAATGCGAGGCCTTCTGGTCTCTTCTTCCCCATAGACTCTACTTCCTTCACTGGGTCAGCTCCAGGAGAGAGGATGAAGAAAATGGGCGTTGTGCTGGTGGAGTCCTCAAAGGAATTGCTCAGGATGATGGCGAAAGAAGATGATCCATCGCAGTCCATGTATTCTCTGCCGTTTGGCAGTGCACCTCGGATCCACTCAGCCATAGCTGCACAACATCGATCTGGCCTCAAAGCCCTTAAGACCAGCAGCTTTTGGAAAGGAACTGAGTCAAGCCTCTTCCAATCCAGTGGCAGCTTCACTTCTTCGGGTGCAATCTCGTTGAACCATTCCTTGAAACGGTTGGGCGCATCTTTCTCCATGTTCTGCGCGAAGTTCTCAAAACCTTCAAGATCATTGAGCTTCAGGACCAAGCCCCAATTCTTCGTCGGCAGCCAATCTTGCAATGGATTCTCCATACCCACGGACATTGGTGCACGCAAAAGGTAATTGAAATAAGCTGGGGAGAAATCCTCTTGCAAGAAGCCCTTCTGAAACAATTTGAAGGTCAGCATCGAGCAGAAAATCAACTTGTGGCGTTCGAACAGGCCTCTGTTCACCCAGCGGAAAATGGTCATGCGAATCATCGCAATCAGCTTCTTTGTCCGATCATGAATGTCTTCAGTGGCTTCCGTTCGATCGATGGCCTTGTACAAGAAGTTGACGAAAGAGTCCAGTGAGTACTGGTACATGTGCTCAATGAAGCAAAGCTGAATGATCAAGAAGAAAAGCATAGATCCCTCAGCGGCGACTGGCCGATACAGCTCTCGAGACGTGTTGATCTCGACTTCCGTCTTCTGGGCTTGTTCCACCTGCTCAGCAATCTCTTTGGAGGTAGCTTTGGTCTTCTCCAAGCCTTCGATGAGGGGAATGTTGTCGAGAATGGTCGCTGGGTCAGCTGTTGACAACTGGGACAGCAAGTCATCCTCCAGCTGTGACAATGTCACCTTGAAGTCATTCTGCTTGCGCACCAGCTCTTGCTTTTCCTGTTCCAGCTCTGGCTTCTCAACATTGACCACCATCGCCAAAATCTGATCCTCCAAACCATCCGGTGTAACAATGAAATTGATGATAGTACATTGGGCTGCGATCTCAGGCCTATAGTGAGGATTGGGCAACTTAGACTGCAAGTAGAGCTGGAATTTTGGATCGTAGTCCACCTCCTCACCTCCAATCTTGATGATCATCGCGTTTCGCCCTCGCTTGATCACAGCCCGGGACAGGACAGGCTCGAGGATGGCATCAATTTCTTGTCCAACGGCCTCAATGAGTAGTTGGCCACCCATTTGGATAGCCAACACAACCTTTTGAAGCCACTGGTTCATCGTGAACTGAAGCACAGTGAGGTCCTCGCCCAGCCTCTGCTTGATCCACTTCACGCCCTGCAACTGAGGATCAATCATCAGTGGCCACCGGGAACAGCTTGTGACAACTGACGCGTTCTCCACCGAAATTCGGTCAGATGGCAATCCTTCATTTTGCCAACCAGCCACGTCCGCATCAGTGCAAAGAACTTTCAGTGGATCAATGCCTGAACTGATGGGAATACCCCTGCTTGTAATGTCTCCCGTCCATCCTTCCTTCCACAGTTGCACACGGAAGGACATAGAGAAAGGAGAGATGTATCCAACGAAGGCTGAAGCAAGAAGGCAGTTGCCAATCAGCTTGAGCGTCAAATCCTTCAAATCCTTGACTGTGGCAGTCCAGCGCTTGTATTCATCAGCCAAACCATTCACAAGTCGCTCTGCCAAGCCTAGCTTTTCCAAGCAAGCCGCAGCCTGTGCTTCCACGCGCTCTTTCTCAGCAACGGCGCCGTTCAGTTTGTCTTCCAGTCTCTGGCATTCAGCCTCAATGTCTGCGACCTTTTTCATGACAATCTCCAGGCTGGCTTCCGCCTCATTCTTGGTTCTTGTTGCTTCCTCAACTTTTGCCATCAGAGGCGCAACCTTCACATAAATCTTGTGATACTTGACGCAGTTGATGGCCCAGTTTGCCAAGTTGGCTGCTGCCTGGCTCTTTCCCTTCATGGTGTCATAGTTGAAAAAGGGAAGGGCAATGAGAGCATCACACTCCTTCAGCGTGTTTTCTGGGATCTCGTTGGCATTGAAAGCCTTGACTTCGTCAATGAAGGCCATCGGGTTGTTCATCATTTTTTGGGCACCCTTCCAATCAATCTTCTTCTTTTCATTCTTCAGCAGCAAAGCTGCACATGCGCAAACATCAATGCACTCAGGAGGAGGCTTGCCAAAACCCTTCAGCTCACCAATGCTGGATTTGTCCAGGCAATTCACAGCCTCGGCAGCTGCTTCCATGGCAGGCTTGGCCTCTGACAACTCGCCGTCGGCCTCTTGCTTCAACGCTGCTGCATCGGCAGCAAGTTTGGAAGTCTTCTCAGCCTCGATGTCTGCTGCTGCCTTCTCCTCGGCTGCAATGGCAGAAGCTTTGGTCACTTGTTCGATGAGAACAGCAGTTGCAGCCTTCTTCTCATCGACCTGAACCATAGTGATCTTCAAGTCCTCTTTGAGCCCTTCTACCTTTGACTGCACTTGCTCCATGATGGCTAGGCCTCTTTCAAGGCGCTCACAATTTGCGCTGACAGAGTTCTGCTTCTCCGACAGCATCTTGATGTAGAAACTGATGAGCTCCAGGAAAGACTTGGGAGTGCAGTAGTTGTGCCTCCTCTCCGCCTCCAAGTATCTTTTATTGGCGGTTTCAATGGAAAGATGCACCTCTGCCATATTTGCGGCCACGAGGCCTAGAATCTCTTCATCCTGAAGGTTGCCATTGTTCACCAACTCCACCAAGAAGCGGCGTGCGACGCCATCCAAAGCATCACGTGGCCATGCCATGAACTCATCCACCACCATGCAGCTAATGAGGGCAGGGAACTTGCGTCCACGAATGCGGAAGTCGTCCCCGACTGGGGAGTGGCAAAGAATGTAGTGCAGATTCTTTCTGAACTTGTCAATGAAGAAGGCGAAAAGACCATCCCTGTCATCAGAATAGCTAGCAGCCTTTGCCGCATTGCGCACGCTTCCGAACAGCCCATCATACTCTTCCCTGGTGAAGAGGTCTGGGATGACACCACTGGAGAGCATGTCGTTGATGAAGACCAGGAACCTTTCATCTGCAATCTGTCCGTCCGTCATCAAGAATGCCTGCGGTGTGCCTGGCTTTACCACTGCTTTCTTGTAGAACTCTTGCAAATCCAACTTCAGTGCGTCGAGGCCATAGGACTGATTCACCAGGATGCTCAGTAAGTCCTGTTGATTGATGAACGTGGCCAGTCTGGCCAGGGACTGCTTGCCAGAACCTCCCACACCGACAAGAAGTGCATGACCGCATGGATTATCGGTGATGCGGCAAATGCGGCACACATGCGAAATTGCATCATCGAAGAGCACCAAATTCATGGCTGCGAACGTCTCGTTGTACTCATGCAATTTGTCTTCCACGACTTTCTTCAGAGATGGCATGTCCTTGGCTGGAAGGTAAAAGCGCTCATTGCCCTGAGCTTGTGATACGAAGCTGGTCATGATCAAGGGCTGACTGAAAAGGTCTTCCTTTGGAATGCTTCCGAAGTGCTTGCCTGCAACTTTCTCCAAAATGGCTTGCAGCTCTCCTTGATCTGAAGCACTCACAAGTCGATCTGAGAAGACACGGTAGCACTCATGTAACCAAACGCGGGCAAACTTTGCAGCACCATCTTTGAAGACATTCGGATTCGTGTTCAGCATGCCCTGAAATATGTTTCCAACATCCTTCAGGTTGAACTGGTAATGGAACTTTGACGCCGAAGGCAGGAAGCAGGGAGTGTTCAGAATTCCTTGCACCAACGTGTCAATTGTGGCTTGCACAATGGGGTCAAGCAACTTCTGGATGGGCGGGACAAAGCCAGCCAAGTGCTTCTCAAGGATGGAACTGTAAATGCCCGAAATCATGCTGGCAGTTGGAGTGAAGGTTGTGATGACTGTGAAACGCCGCTGAAGGCGCGGATTGACCATGAAGGAACCTGCCTTGGGGTTCATGCACGCAGTGAACAAAATGTCGACCAAGTCTCGCTTGTCCTCCAAGCACTGCCGATCATAGACCTGGGCATATGCCAACATCTGCGTCAGCAACATGATTGCCGACTGAGTGTCATAAGTATCCACGTATGGCATGTTCAGGTCATCAATGAAGAAGACACATTTCTTGTTGGCTGGAGGGCCATAGGTTCTACCCGAGCGCTTGTCCAATGCGCTCATGATGATGTTCTGAAGGGCAAAGCTGCTCGTGTAGTTGTTGTTGTTGATTGACATGCTCACCATGTCCTCATTGTTTGCCTTCATTTCAGCCAGGAAGTCCTTCACGATGGTTGTCTTTCCAGTTCCGGCCACACCAACGTACAGAACAGGCTTCTTCCGGGCAACATGCAGCTCCAGTACGTATTTCATTCGCTCCAACTCCATGTTGCTAATGACCTCAGTCAAACAAGGATGCTACTGGTAAAAGCAAGAACCTAACTTGCCGAAATGGACATTCATGACAGTTCAGCGCGGACAACCAAGAAACAAAACTAAAGCTTCCATCGCGTTAAAGTCTGTTCAAGTGACAATGTTCTGGTACATCTGCTCTGAAATTGGATTGTATGCCTTGATGTAGGTTTCCCAACTCACCCAATCCTTGGCCTTGGGCTCGTAGACGAAATCGTAGCACTCTCCCTGGTCGGGGAATTTCACTGCCTTTGAGATTCCCTTCATGAAGGCATTGAAGGACTTGCGGTAGTTCACGGTCTTGTCATCTGCAATTGAGCCACCTATCGTCCACATCAATGCGAAGCAGAACAGTGCATCATAGCTCATCTTCTGGTCTTCAACACTCATGGTCCTCAAAGCCTCCATGTTCTCTTTTGTGTTGTTGTTCAGCAAGGCATCGATAAAACAGGTGAGGCTGTTGATGAAACCCATGTCCAGCATTGGGCATGAGAAGTTGAACGATTTCCTGATTGTTTCAATGTTTGACTCAAAGTAGTTCGAGAAGTGCAAGTAGAAAGCACTCTGCGGGATTGAATCCATCTTCTCTCTCCAACTCTCCACATAGGGTTTCCAACCAATGTCAGTCTCGTTGATGAAAAGCACACCACCTCGTGAGACCGTTGCAGGGCTTGCATGCTTCATATCCTGAATCTCAAGAATCATGCGCATGGTGGGAGAAAATGGAATGCGTTCATTGGAGACCAATGTCAAAACCTTGTTGTCATCCATGACAGTGTTCATGGATTCGATCCAGGTAGCATCAATGTCTCCATCCAAGATGACCCACTTGTGCTGATGTGAGGACTTGTAGCCGTTGATCTCCTTGCTCATGTTTCGGAAGATCACGGCAATGAGCCCATCCTTCCATTCCTTGGTTTTTGACATGGTTCCATAAAGCTCATCGCTGGTGACAGCCTTCGGATTGGCCTGTTCCCATTGTCCATCTTCTCCACGAGCCCGCAAAGCTTCCATCAGAGTCTTCCAAACTTCAGTCTTGCCACAACCAGAGGGGCCAATGATGAACATGCAATGGCGGACTCCCAAGATTCCAAGCATACTCACTGTCTTGATGATGAATTGTTTGTCAGCCTGCAGCCCTCGTTGTTTGGAAATGTTTTCGCAAAACTTTTCAAAGTCTGGATCAGAGAATGGATCAGGCCAAACACCGGGGAATAGATCCTTGATCAGGCGGATGAAAATGGGCATATCCAAAGTCGTGATCTTTGGGGTGTTAAAGTCACGCAAGGCTCGACACAGGACAGGATTCTCATCACTCTCAGGTTCCAAACGCTTCAGTGTACCTGCTTGGCGCAGTAGTGATTTCACAGCTCTCAGACCCCAGTCGTAGTGCATTTGTTTACTCAGCAGCTCCTTACACAAGGAGTACAACTGCACGAACTTGTTGGCCAAAGGACGAGCTTTGATGAAGCCTTCGGACATGAGCATGTTCTCACAAATGAAGCGCAGATCAGGTACAATCATGGCGACCGAGCGGAACAACGCTTTCAGATTTTCTGGAAGCTCGGTTCGTCCAGCATAGCCTGGGTTCATGGTGATGAAAGCTCCACAGGTTGAGATGAGCTTGGTCTCTTCCTCGGCGAACAAGAACACCTGCACCTGTGCTCGAATTGCATCAAGAATGCATTTGTACTGGGTAGACACCACAGACAGCACCTCAATCGAGATACGATTGAACTCATCAAAGCAGCCCCAGCATCCTGTCTGCGCAATACCCATGAAGATTTGCGCCATTGTCTGGTAGGTCATCTGGTCACTGCAATTGAACACGACAATCTGAAGACCCAAGGCCCGAGACAAATCCTTTGTGGTCTCTGTCTTGCCTGTACCTGCTGGTCCAGCTGGAGCACCACCCAGTGTAAGCCCAAGAGCTTGCGTCAGTGTGATGTAACAGCGATCTGTGAGTGGTGTGATCACCAAACGCCCACAATTTCCAACATACTCATAGCAGTAGATGGTGGTCCAATCGCAGATTCGGATGACACAGGTCTTGTACTCATCAGGGGTGTAGCTCACAAGAGCCTGACCTTGAGGGCAATAGTTCCAGTGAAAGCGCAACTGAGATAGCCATTTGAAGTTTGTGCTGTCCGAGATCTTTGCAATGGCCATCTGTTCCACAATATCACGCCCGTGCACATCAATAGTGATCAGAGTGATGATCTTGTTGCGCACATCCTTGGTCAGCTTGGTTTGCACACGCTTGATCAGCTTTTCGATACGCTCATCATTGACTCTCTTGTAGTCCTTCATTGCGGTCTCACTTCCACTTTCAATCTCTTCAAAGACGCGGTTGGTCTCCTCTGTCCACATAATCTGCGTGCCCACCA
>VSDK01021177.1:299863-329523 GCA_009767595.1 Symbiodinium kawagutii
GCCCATGCAACGCTTTCAGTGTCCTTCGAGATATGGCCACATGCAATGCGACCTGTGTCCGGTGCTTTTGAGAAGTCCAACGTTTTCACTCCATCAAAAATGTCCCCCAGGTACTCGGCAACCTTCAGCGGCTTGGCACCATTTGATAGGATATCCAGCAAAGCCTGGTTGGCGACAAAGTAGAAGCGTGGGAATGCCTTCTTCTTCTGCTCCAGGTACTCGTTCAAAGCCTTCTCACAGGTGTCAATGCCTTCTGAAATTGCCTGAAGGGATGCCTCACGCCCCTCTGCGCAGCAGATTTCGACAATCAATGAGCTGTTGGATGCATCCATCATCAGCTCCTTCCATGCAGCGTCCATCTGCTCAAAGCGCTTGGAATCGTCCGGCAGCTGGGAACGAATATCAGCACTTTGCATGAAGATAGGCTCCAAGCGGCACCAATTGGCCTGGACTTTCGTCCAAACACTCAGGGCGCCGTCAATGGCTCGCAGCTTTCCACTCCATTCATCGACAACTGGCTTGCAGAATTCAATGAAGCGTCCCTGGGAAGTCATACCCATCATCTCCAGTGAATCACTGTCCAACTTTTCAATGACCTCACCCAGCTCGCCTAGCAGTGGGCAGTCAGGATTGGAGCAATCAAAGGAGACTGGCATTTTGGACCAAGTGGCACGGATGGCTGACAGTTTCTTCTCAATCTTTGCTTCCTTGACACTTTGGTCAACCACCTCTGAAACGTCCTCCGCGAATTCATGGAGTTTGAGATCCAGCAAGTCTTTGAAACAGAACTCTGGTCCCTTCTCGAAGGACCTCTGGGTAATGGTCATGATACTGTTCCAGTGCCTGTCACGCATGGTCTCTCCATGCAGGTCATTCACCAACGGAAGCACAGTGGCCATGTTCTTTACCTCATCTGTCAGCCATCTGTGGAGGGCCCATGCCTTTATTTGCTTCGGCATATTCTTCACCTGAGTCTGCAGGTCTCGGGCTTGCTGCACCAGGGAATCTGTATCAATCTTGTCCCACAGAATTCCATTCCAGCTTTCAAAGGTCTCTTTCACAAGAGCGACTCCGTCCCACAAGTTCTTCAAGTAAATGAGCTCTTCCTGACATTCCTTCAGCTCTCTGTAGCTGGACATCTGCATGTCAAACAACAACTCAAGATCGTTGAACTCGTTGGCCCTTTGCCTGATGGCAAGGGTCTTGTTGTAGTATTCATTCATTGTGGCATAGCTCAGGTCATATTCACCAGCTACTGCATTTGCAGGATCGAATGGGCACTTCTCGCGGAACTCATGGCAGAAGTTCTGCAGCTCCTCTGCAAAAATGTCGATCTTGTTGCGAATCTTCAGGACCTCCTCGCTCTGCAAAGGCAGAATCTGCTCCTTGACATCGAAGGCCATTCGGATCACTTCATCCCACTTGTTCGGTGCCTGGTCCAGCTCAGTCAGACCTTCATGGTTCACGTGATGTTTCTTGAGCAATTGGCACAGGTCTCGGATTGGTGGGAAGAGTTTCTTCACTGCTGTGGTTGCCAGCTTCACATCACGGATGTTGGTCATCGTGGAGTACAACAACTTCTCATTCTCTGGCTCATCAACTGGTGATGGTGGACCCAATCCCTCCTGTTGTTGGCTGATGAATTTGTCCAATGTTCGGATTCGGTCCTCCGTGAAGTTCTTGAGGAAGTCCACGTACTTCTCTTCCCACTGCCGTGCAAAGGACACCAGGGCCAGCTTCACCGGCTGTGCGCCCACACGCAGCCAATGAATGTCCACTGGAGTTTTCATGTTCGACAAGTCGGTCTTCAAGTTCTTAAACTTCAAAATTTCCTTGTCAAATGCCTCCAGTGCTGGGATCTGACGGCCAATGTCCACCTTGATGCGGTCCATGATGTCCCTGAAGGACAAGCCTTCTTCTTCGAATCCCTCCACCAAATCGCGGGCACCCTCCTGCAAGAACTTCTCAAAGGACTTGTCGATTGACTCCGTCCACAGGTACCTCTGATTGTTGCAAACAGGTTTCAAAACTCAAAAGGCCGATTACCCCAAAACTGTGAACCCCGCGGCCAACCTGCCATTGCAGTCGAGGAGCGAGTGCTGCATGAAGGTCTCTCTGTAATCCATGCATTTCATCTCTGTGTTG
Organism: Symbiodinium kawagutii; assembly: GCA_009767595.1. Classification (NCBI taxonomy): domain Eukaryota; class Dinophyceae; order Suessiales; family Symbiodiniaceae; genus Symbiodinium; species Symbiodinium kawagutii. The sequence continues at coordinate 302,009 of VSDK01021177.1, forward strand.
TCAATGAGCTCTGACACCAGTGCCAAAAGACACTGCATCTGGAAGTGTTCCCTGATTTCACTCAGGTAGTCGCCAGTGTTGGTGTCCAAGCGCTGCATGCAGGTCACTGTGGCAAAGAAATCCTTGAGCCAGCCATCAATTGTGGATCTCAAAGAAATATCCCCTGGCTTGGCTGCCTGGAAAGGCGGATCGAAGATGATCTTGGAATCCTGCAGTTCAATCTTCACTTCGAAGAGTGGCAACATTTCATGCTTCGCAATGATCAGTGGATCCAGAATCTCACAAAGATGCTGCAGGGAAACCGCGATGGACGACACAAAGCCCTCAATGACAATGTTGTTGACCTCGGCCAACAATTAGTGAAGTGGAGCTGATGCATTGACGGTATCTGAAAAAAGAAACTGAGTTTCCACAGCAACAAAGCCCTATGATGCTCCGCCGAAATTCTGCCCAGTCACAAAGTCAACATAGGCTTTCCAATTCGCCGCCACCTTCGACACCTTCAAGGCCTCGGATGAGTCCTTCACAAATTTGTGGATCTCTTTGCCGCCCTCGGACTGTGTCATCATGCCTGGGTGCCCCGGCGACCCCGTCCCACTATACATATTGTGTACCAATCCAACCCCGCTCAGTAATGGAGCCTCAAGAATGCTAGGGGATTGCGCGTATGCTGTTAGCCTGGTAGGGTTTTGAGTGACAATCTCTATCCCTCCCTCTCTTCCTCACTCCCTCTCTCTCGCTCTCTCTCTCTCTCTCTTTCTCCCTCCCTCTCTTCTCCTCTCTCTCTCTCTCTCTCTCTCTCTCTCTCTCTCTCACTCTCTTCCCCTCTCTCTATCTCTCTCTCTCTCGCTCTCTCTCTCTCTGACTCTCTGTCACTCTGTCTCTCTCTCTCTCTCTCTCTCTGTGTCTCTCTGTCTCTCTGCCTCTCTGCTTCTCTGTCTCTCTGTCTCTCTGTCTGCCTGCCTGCCTGTCTGTCTGTCTCTCTCTCTCTCTCTCTGACTCTCTGTCACTCTGTCTCTCTCTCTCTCTCTCTCTGTCTCTCTGTCTCTCTGCCTCTCTGCTTCTCTGTCTCTCTGTCTCTCTGTCTGCCTGCCTGCCTGTCTGTCTCTCTCTCTCTCTCCCTCTCCCTCCCTCACTCTCTGTTCCTACTCAATTGGCATTGACCTATGCTCACATAGCACGTCCTTGCCTATTTGCTCTACGATCGGCCTCCCTAAAATCAAGTGATGGGAAACATGGAGCAGCTGGCCGGGGCCGATGTCGCAAGTAATTGTATGGAAATGGCAGAGTGATGCAGGACGCTTGCCTGCCAGCCGTGACGTTTAGCTTCAATAAAATGAAGACGCAACGGTGTTTGAATTCCTGCCAAGGTGCGCATACCCACACGCTCCTTGTGCTTGAGATCGAACTCATCCAGCGCCATAGGTTTAGAGCCCTTTGCACGGGAAATGATTGGCTCCTTGCACCACTGCGACAGGATACCAGAGATGGAGCGCAGGTTGCCTTGGATCTCTTCAAAACTCGGCCATTCATTGTCAATCCACTTATTTGAGTTGCGTTTGTATGTGTGGCGGATTCGTCCCTTGCAAAACACAGTGTTTGTGTGTGTGTGCCTGTTCTTCATGTGAATTGGCAACTGCATGTTGGTCTGTCATCTTGGACTTCCAATCAGAACTAGCAAAGCAACAAAAGAAGAAAGCCTCTGGATTGCTGCCCAGCGACCCTTCATGATCTCCACTACGCCTGACACATCACTAACAACGCGCATGGTGTTCTCAATGAACTCGGGAATCTTGTCTTCACTCTTCCATTTGAGTTCGGTGAGGCCAGGGGACAAGACCTGGTCCATCTTCGCAATGCGATCCTCCAGCAAAGGCTCTTCGACTGGCAGCAGTTCTGTCAGCACGGCATTGTACATGCCAACTATATGATCCAACTGGGCCACCCACTGCCTGTAGGTTGCGACCCTACTGAACATCTCTAAGGCTGCTGGCGGCACTTCGATGTCGAAGATCAAGAAAAAACGGACCTCCCGAAGAAGTCGAACAAGGGCTGGATCAAAGTTGACCTTCAACAAGCCAGACTTCTCTTGCCTTCTGAGGAGCCTCATCTTTAGCTTCTCCTTGGCAGCCTCAACCGACGTCTGTTCCCAGGTTTGATATCGCTGCACTTCATACTCCTGCAGCATTTTGTCCAGGGTCTGATGCTGCTTCTTCACTTCTCGGAATTCCTCCGGCGTCTCCCTCAAGGCCAGATTGTAGAATGCGAGCTTGTTCATTGGATCATTGATTCGGTATCTGGAGCATCGTGCCCAGTAGATGGCGCCCGCCGCTGGTGGCAAGTTGGAGAAGATTGGGGCATCGTCATAGCACTGATCAACTTTGTCTTTTGCTTCGACAAAGCCCGTCTCCACGGAGGTGAGGTCTTGCTCGACCTGGTGCAACAGCATCTTGTGCTTCTTCTCCAGCTCGGCTTGTATAATTGGACGCTCCAAGAGGCCTTCGAAAATATCAAAAAGCTTGATTCGCATGCTGATGGTATCCAAGTCGTCAAAAGCTGATGCAAGAAGGCTTCCCAAGCGACGGTCCAAGTCCTTGACAGTCATGCGGAACTTGAAGTAGTCGTGCTCAAACTGGACTTCGCCAACATCCATGATGTCATAGGAAACTGCCTTGAAAGTCTCAACACATTTCATGAACTCGTCTCTGATTGCAACCACGCAGTCTGAAAGGACCTCAGTACAAGCCCCCCAGCATCAGCCAAAGCAACAATCTACAACCCCCAAAATTCGACAGAGTTTGGACAACGTTCAATCTTTGCAGCACACCAGTTCTCCATTCACATGTCCCAACGTGACCAGCCTACAACAAAAGGACGCAAGTTGCGCAATCTGCTTACGCCAAGAAGCTTTCCCCTTGGTGCCACCAATCTCCACCCGCTCCAGCTTAGAGAATTGGATCACCGTCCGGGTGAAGTCCAAGGCATCCCGGCAACGATCCCGAAAGGAATCCAAGCGGACAAAGAGGGCGTCGTTCTTCATCTTCCAACCTGGACAGGTCTTGGACTCCTTGGACCATGTCCTAGCAGTACTCGTTACCCAACTTAGCCCCTAACATGCAATACAAGAGTCATCATCGGGATGTCAGAAATTAGAATTCCAAGTATTAGTAGATAATCGTTACCAATGATTAAATCACATTTAAACAGGTATTAATTCGAAGTATTAGTATATAATTGTTATTTTATACAATTGCAAGTTCCAAATTGAACAACAGCAAGTTTGGAACTTGCTTCACCACTCCGACCAGTTTTCGGTGCTCTGGTCATCCCTGGTTACTTCATAGAAGAAATACTCCCCTCCCAACAAGCTGCCATTGCAACTGCGAATCTACAAATGTCCTTCGAATGGCCATCGGATGCAAAGCTTTCAAGCAGAAACTTGGGTCACCCTTGCGCCACTCTTGGGTCCCTCACCAGTACCATCTTGGTTTGCAGCGATGTCACGGAAGAGCAAGTAGCAATCCTGTCACTGCCATATCTCGTTGAAAATGAACAAATCGAACTGCAAAGCGACGTGCTGATTTGAGTACTAAGAAACGCTTGGTGGGTTAAGTGCTTGGTGGGTTCAACGGTTCCATTCCCAATGTCATTCAAACTGATTACAGTCAATGTTCATACAAAGGCCGCCTTGCGGTTTTTGTACATGTGTTTTCCATCAAGGTGATGCAACCTTCACAGGAGAGATGCCCCCTGGCCTTGAAAGCCGTGCAAATGCGAAAAGTGTTCTCCAACTTGGCATAGCACTCCACCGTCTCTTCCGAGGAGATCATGGTGAAGATGTCGCCGCCATTGATGTACCGGACAGCTTGCGCTATGATGGAGTTACAAATCTCACGGATCAGAACCTGGGGAACTTGTCGCCAATACCAAACTAAAAGAGAAGACTGGATGAAACTGGTACCCCTGGCGCTAAGCAGAGCAAAGATGTCAAGCTTACGTTGGAACATGTTCATTCACAGCCCAGCACATCTAAAAGGTATTAGTTGCAGTCTCTTGTCATAAAGCCGGGGAACCGCCATGCGAGTTGGAGTTGTGTAGAACTTGGAATAGCGCCAAATGAGTAGAATGTTGTGTAGAATGGGCTCGAACAACTGCTCAAGTTGCTCAAAGTCTGCACTGTCACTAGTCAACTTGTCGATGGACTTCGTCAGACTTGCTAGGAACTTGACATTGTCGTTTGCTTCTTCTCTAGCTTCCTCCACTTCCTTTTGCAGCTTGGAGAATGGAGCAGTGTAGGTGCTTTTGTTCGTTTCCAGGAACTTCAATACCTTCTTCAGTGCATCCATACCCAGCTGAGAGTGGATGGAGTTCAAATTCGCAGCTTTGCTGCGCCAGAACTTCAGCTCAGCACTTGGCTCTGGGTTCTTGCCATCCTTGAGCAGCACCTCGGGATCCTGCTTCAAAACATGTCGGATCTGCTTGGTCCAAGTAATCACTGCTCCTTCCAGCACATGAACCTTGTCCTTCCCTCCAGAGGATCCTGCACCCCCACCAGCAGCTGCCATGCCACCACTGGTCGGCAATGCATCCCTTGGCGGGTGAGGTAGCCAAGTGTGGCCTTTCATCAAGCCTACGGTCACATGCAAGCTTGCCAGAAAAACATGGTACTTGTCCATCAGGTCTTTGGCAATCAAGTCTGACCAGCCAGCCTGATTTGCGGGGTTGGTCAAAGTGGAGAGGTACACCGACTGACAGTACATGTTCAGCAGCAGGACATTCCGGGTCATCCATGAAGCGTGCTATTGCTCTGGCGGAGGTCTCTTCAGTGGTGAAACCACTCACAAACTTGTCGGCCTTTTCAGCCCTGACGCCCAACAGCACCATCAGCCGGTTGAGCGCCCATAAGGTACGTGCCTCAACGCCTTTCGCAGCGCCTTCGCCCGCTTCAGCCATTGGGAAAAAGCACTACGCTTTGTAACCTCTGGATCTGGCAGAGCTACTTTAGCTCTCCCTGAGCCAACTGCCGCGGGGAATGACCCGCTGTGAGATGCTGAAATGAAACTGAATGAAACTGACCAGTGCTGCAAATGATAACCTGACAAGACCGGAGAAAAGCTGCAAAGTGGCAAGGGCAACCAGCAAAGCTGAAACACACCTCTGATTCACCCACAATATCTATAGGATCTATCAGAGCCCCCAAGGCCTACAAAAATACATCAAAAGCCCACTTCATGAACAAAGCTGCTAAAGTTCAACAAAGGCTAGATTATCTAGATTTGTCTTCTCAGAATGTCAGTCAGAACTGTCGGCCAAGCTTCAATGTGTTGTAGGTTATCAAGTTGGGCTGGACTTTGGCCGCCTGCATTTCCGCCAACTTGCTCTCAGCCTCGTCATTCTCGTGCGCTGGACCACAGATCTGCTAAAAAACACATCGGCATCACTTGAAAATCTCGAAACGAAACACGACCCGGCACCAGTTCACATCCCTAGACTTGAAAGTTCAAACCAACCGTGAAAAGCAATGGATTGATGCATAGCTACACCGGCTTGAATGAGCTTCGCACGGCTTCGCACCGGCATGCGATCGAGTAAAGGACTCACGGAACAAATCATTGCACCTCTAGGATGCCCAATGACCCATCGACAAGCCTCTTGCATCTTGCCACTCCTCGCACGCGCGCTGATGGCTGCGTTGAAGACATCGAGGCTGGCAATTCTCGGACTCGCTCCTCAAGGCCCGCGTGACACCCTCCAGGGAACATCCGAAGAGAACCACAAATGGATCAAACACCACCCAACTTTGGCCCTCAACATTTCAGCATCTCAGCTTTCTATAGATTTGTGTCAGCTATCATGGCTATCATCTTCCGCTGAAGTTGGGACATGTTGACACCTTAAGCCTTGCTGCAGCTCCTGCAGCTGCAGCTCTCTGCAATCTTTCCACCCAGGCCTTAGATCCACAGCCGCGTGAAGCCTTGGTCATGGCCCATTGTCCCATACCACATCCACCCTTCGACCAAGCCACAGCTGTTTCAAGGTCGCCGCTCTTGGAACATGCTGCGACACAGGCAGCAATGGTCTCATCTGAAGGGAAAATCTGCATCTCCACCATCTGCCAAGGTGGTCACTCATGAAAAAATTTGTGCGTGAGCAGAAAAGCCATCCCTTCCTATCACACCTGCCAAATGAAGGGTGTCACACAAATCATGGGAGGAAATGAAGGAAGCAAGCCAAAAGCACAGAACCAAATGTCATCCGTGCCAAGAACGTGCAAGGTCTTGGGCTGTGAAGTGAGGCTTAGGATCCAACATGGCAGAAACATCTATTCCCATCTACCCCCTGCTCTCACCAAAGCAGCGAGGCACATTTTCTCATGAATTAAGATATCGTCACTGTTGCTCAATTAAATCTGCATTTCTGCATTGGGTCTAAGGCTTTGAGGCTTTAGTTGAAGCCTTCTGACTTGCAAGGTGGTCAATCCAAGGTCCGCGGAGTCGTCCGCTGGGATGCTGGAGTGGGTGCCTGGCTACGAGGAGCCTGGCTGCGAGCGGCAGCGACCTTCAAAGCATCACCAAAGCTGGTGCCACCCTTCTTGCCTTTGCCAACTCCCTTGGAGGGGACAGTGCCCGTAGCTATTGCCACGGTCTCTGGAGCCGGGTCTGGTCTTGGCCTCGTGGCTGCACCGGGCCCTTTTGCACAGACCGCGCAATACCATTCCCCTTCTGGCACCGCTTTCAACGGTGGATTGCAGCAACGAAGGTGTGTTGCTCTGAGGCAATTGTTGCCACCTAGATCACAGAGCAACAACTGGTCTGGATCATCACAAAGGCCACAAACGCCACAGTGAAGTGCATGCCTATGAGGATTTTCACGACAAACCTCGCAATACCAGTCACCAGCTGGCACCGCTTTCAGAGGTGGACGACAACAACGTATGTGGGTTGCAATTTTGCAACCGGGCCCCATCATGCCACACATCATCAGCCCACTTGGATTGCCTTTGCCGCATTCGGAGCACAATGTCCGGTTGCTTGGGATGCTCGCCTCTGCTTTGCGACGTGGCTGCGGAACACTTGGAGCGCTTCGGGTGCTTGGGGCACTTCGAGCACTTGGAGCACTCCGAGCACTTGGGGCACTCCGAGAACCAGGCACTTGCTTTGCAACACTTTGGTTTCCACTACGAGTGTGTGGCACACTCATAGATGGACTGCGGGAAGCCCGGGAAGGCGACCTGCTTGGGCTTGCAGGACTGGCTGAGGTGGCTGGACTCGGACTGCTTCGAGGACTTGTTCTGGCATTCATGGTCCTCGTGCCAGGAGTCGAACCAACAGAAGTTGTGCCACCACGCGAAGTCTTGGAGCGAACCGAACGAACCTCATCTCTGTACTTTTGCGCCTCCTTTTCGGCCTCACGTTCAAACTTGACCATCTGTGATTTTGTAAGCTTTTCTTTGCGAGTGCCTTTTCTTTCTGAGGATTTGCCTCCCTTGCCAGGCTTTGCAATCCTCTCCTCTTGTTCTTGCTTGACCTCAGATACATGTTGCAGCAACTTCACACAGCTCAATGCCCTGATGCGGAAGGACCACAACCTGTCACACCCCTCACTGCGGTCAGGCAACCGTTACGAGTTCAGCTGCTCTCCCAGCTTTCGGCTCGTCATCGACCCAGACCTCCAGAAATGATCCCAAGTGTATCGTGCGTGTGTGTAAGTGGAATGAGGATTGACTTCTAGAACAATATATACTGTATCTAGGATACCTGCACCCTCTTTCTACGAAAACTTGACGCTTAGAAACTTGGACTCCTCACAAAACTCAAAATGGGCAGGCCTGCTGTGTGGCTTGGAATCGTTTGCAGGAATTACACTGGGGACCATCAATTGGTCCACAGCGACCATCTGAGCCAGGAATCGCTTGGACACCCAAGACTCTGCCACAGTAGTATGTTCCGCAAAAGCCTCTAGTTTTGCCAGGCCGAAGTTGACATCCTTCGTCGTTGATGTAGAATGCTTGGAAAGACTCCTGCAATCTCTGGCACGACGGACATTGGGGCCCCTCCATCGGACCACATGTGCCACCAGTCCCAGCCACAACTCCGGGCCTTCCGCAATAGAATTTGAAACATGCTTTGGAGCTTGTGCTGCGCTTCACTGGATAGCCATCATCATTCAAATCAGGCTCATACCGCTTCTGGAATTCTGCGCAGGAATGGCACTGGGGTCCTCCATCCGGACCACATTGATCACTGGCTCCTGGAACCTCAGAAGGATCAAGGATTCTTCCACAGTACCACCTGCCGCGAAACCCTGCTTCAGTTCCAAGTCTCACCATGAACCCGTCATTGTTCATTGGCACCTTTCCACTGTGCGAATATGAGGGCTGCGAAAGCAAAGTCGCAGAGGTAGGTCGGCTGGCAACTGGTGTGCCTGCTGTTCTCTTGGCCCATCCTGAGGCTGGGCGCCAGTTGGAAGAGGCCGTTCTCCTCCGCCGTGCAGCTGGCAATGTTGTAGTTCCTAGCCGTCCAGGACCACGTTTTCTTGGACCATCCGGCAGCTCTGTTTGCCTGGAAGCTTCCGACAGAATTGCCGGTTCCGTCCAAGGGAACATGCTACACACCGGCGGTTAGTGGCGGGCAGCGTCTTTGCATAGACCAGCCACAGACCGCGTCGAATTGAAGCACTTGGGTTGTGTTGTAGCCCACTTGGCGTTCTTGAGCCACAAGAAAGCGCCCCAAAAAATCACAAGAACTCCATGGAACTCTAAGAGCCAACAAGCAAAGAACTTTCAACGATGCCAAGTTGGAAGAACCAATGGCTGCACTCAGCTTGGCCCACCTGGCGCAGCCACTGTGCAGCCTTCTCACTTTCGCCCTGTCGCGCCCAAGCGCTAGCCAGCAAGCCCCAGGTTTCCTCTTTCGGAGAGACACCTCTGGCTGACAGAGATCTGCCAACATGACGAACGTGCCTTTCAAATCAACCAAGTGAAACAAAATTGCAACGGCCAATCACATGACGCTTGCACCCATGCTGATCCGTGCTGCGATGCGCCTGCTGCCAGGAGCTTTTCAAAACACCGCTGGGCGTCCAATGCTTCACCCATTCGCGCATATCCAGCTGCAAGAGCCACAAGCGTGATTGCATCACTGGCAGGGATGCCTCACACTGCCGCTCAATGATGCAAAGAATGTCTCAACAAAATCTGCGTTATGGATGTTCCACACAAGGCCTCAGTATCCTAAAGAATCTGCTATGTGTGCTATACATGTTCCATAACTTTCAGGGGAGTGGATGTGGTCGCTGCCGGTTGCTCTAGAGATCTGATCCTGTCTGTTCTTTGAACGAGCTTGACGTCAACTGGCTTCGAAGGTTGCTCGCATTCTTGCTGAGCGCATGAGGGATTTACAAGTTGCAGAGTCTTTGACTCCCTGTTTCCACCAGAATTCCTTCTGTTTAGAGTCGGCGCATGCCTTCCAAACTATGTCAACATGCCTTCCATCCACTGCTCTGCTTCTTTGGGGCGACCAGCCTGCAGGATGATTTGGGATGACTACACTTCAGCTTTCATAAAGTTTGCAAAGCCGTGCAGAACTAAGATATGCCCATTACACCCATCACACAAGAGCTTCAGGATTCCTCCTGGTTGCAATGATTTGATTCTCTGGCAGCGAGTTGTTCCTGTCTTGGCAAACGGAACACAATCAATGCCTTACCAAATGCATCCACGACAGAGGTCTTTCCCGGCAAGTCCACCAGTCCTGGACATAGGCTGGGCACAGATTCTGACCTCCTTGAAGGCTTGGTGACAACAAATTGGACTTACGTGCACCCTGCAATCCTCGTGGTATCATTGACTGTTCTAACCATCCAACTTATTCCTGCCCAAACTTATCTTAATCCAACCAGTTACCCTTCCAATCTAAGTGGAATTGAGTCCAACTGCCATCTGGTAAAACATGTGTGGGCCTTGGCCACACACGTGCACACCCTCTCAGAAAGATATCCTGCCCCCAGTATACTTGCTGCAGGCAATGCAGTTGCTGCACACTCGCATAACTGAGGTGCTCAATCCGACTTGGTGGTCAAAATTCCCTTCGTCTGGCGAGGGTGGCCATATCAGTGCTACAGCTGAATTCAATTACTTGGCTGAATTTTCTTGGAATCCTGCAGGGTATGTCAAGCGTGTCTGTGTTAGTGCGTGAGTGTGTGTGTGTGTGATGTGTACGTGCCCAAACCGAGTGAGCATCAACCAAGCATTGACGACATTGCCTGCAGGTGACGAGCCATGACGAGCCCACCCCAACACCTGCGACTCCCGGAGACCCTCGACATCCACGGTCCATGCTGCTGAGACTGCTGCAGGAATCGCACCGCTTCTTCGGGACGCCGGGCCTCTGCAGCACACCTCACCCAGCGGTGTCCACCGCAACTGCTGGTCTTGATGCAATACACTAATTTGAGCAGCAATTGCAGTAGCAATAAATTGCAATAAACTACTTCAGTAGCAACTACTTGAACTAATTTGATTCCATTTCTATCCATTTCTCCCATTGCTCACACTTTGCAAGACATCATCCAAGGTACAAGGGAGCTGGCTCAAAATTGCCTGAGAGCCAAACCTAATGAGTTTGCCAAAAGTTCGAGCATTCACTGAAACCCGTTGTTCTTGCATTGCCTGAGCTACAAGCCGTCATGGTCCAAGCTGAATGGCTGAGCCAAAACATGCCAAAACATCATCCAAAGTCCCAGGGGTGGCCCACCACCCCATGAGCCCTTCAGCTCTGAGACTCCTTCACCTGCATTTTTGATATCTTAGCTCCTTCATTTCCTTTCATCTTCATTTCACTTTTTTCACTTTTTTCTTGACTTCCTTACCATCTTGTCTGCCAACAGAACCACGTCGAGCCGCAGCAAAATGGTTGGTCGCGCCGTGCAGGTCCCCTGCGATGGCATACGCCTCGACACAATGCGCCATAGATCTGGTGGAAGTCGCATGGCACAGTTTGTTCCTTCGGCCTTCAACATGGTGTTCCACACAGTGGTCTGGACACGCCCCGGCACAAAATGCAATTCATTGAAGATATCGCGCGCAGCAGCTACATTGCCCACCTGACGAGAAGGTGAAGTGAGAAAGTCAACCAAAGCCTTGGCCTAATGCACAGCATGCTCATCACCAGAGCCCAAAAGGCTTGTAGAAATTGCGTGTCTTTTACGGAATCAGAACTTATGTGTCTATATATATATATATATATATACATTTAAAAAAAAATGTATGTATATATATATATATACATATATATAACATTTGATTTCGCCGTTTTGGGATTCCCTCAAGCCCCTCCCGCCTTTGCAAAGGCATTCAGGTCACTGAGGCGCTGCCGCGCCATGGAGGAAGGTCCATGAGGTGGATGTGTGATGATGTGTGATGTGTGTGATGTGTGTTGTGCGTGATCTTTGAGCCAAAAATGTCCAGAACTCTCAATGATCGGCGAAAATGTTCTCTTGGGTCTCCAGAACTTTCCAAAATTCCCTAGTATAGGCCATAAACCAAACGCCTGTTAGTGGTACTAGTCCCGAGATCCCGGCCAATCGCACCCCGATCCTCAGTTGATCGATAGACGGACGGAGGTGACCGGCTGCGATTCCTTGCAAGAATACTACTGGGACCAACAACAACAACAACAACAACAACAACAACAACAACAACAACAACAACAACAACAACAACAACAACAACAACAACAAGTCCCTTGGAACAGTTGATCATTGAATTATCCGTGATGTTTAATACCGAAGAGTGTTCCGGGAAATGTCATTGACAAAATGGTGAAACTACCAACCTGAACGGTCGCAAAAGCACATCACGCCCTGACAGCATAGATAATTTTGGGGAACGTTCCCCTGATAATTCAGCCCACACCGGTTGCCTTCCGGTTGCTGGTCGCAGATGCACTGTAGCACATCCTGGCCCCCTCACAAGCACATCATGCCTGTTGACCGGTCAGCCTTTTCTGCTGCATGCAACCCTATCTCTGGACCAAGCCATGAAGGGTCGAATTTCTCCGTGCCAGCCGCATACCTCGATCTAACTCCACCCCTCAGGTGAGCATCTGTCGACACATTTCACCACCATTTGAAAATCAGGTCTTCTGAGGTAAGCAGCCAGGTTGATGGCCACAAGGAGCCGTGCAAATAGCAGGCGTAAACAGCCAGGTGAAGCGGAATTTCAAGCAGGAAGGGAAGCGGCATATCTGTATTTTCACCGAATCCCGCAACGCAGGAATTGACCAAGGCAAGCTGCAGGCTTCACCCAGCCGTAGCACATTTCTTCTTGGAAGCTATGAAGGACACTAGTTTCTGCGACTCGAAGATGCTTCCGAGTTTGGGCAGAATGCAAATTGGTTTCTCACACTTTCTCCAGAATATAATTGTCCGAGGTGAAGGAGGTACCCCTTGCACCCATTTTTACAGCCCTGTCCCATGATGTCCCATGTACTCTTCCCAGAAATTGAGGGATGCTGAACATCTCCCCATCTCTGGACATCTCCGCCGTGCAGAAACTTCTACTGATAAATCTCCACCTGGTGGGCTACAATGCTCGAGGAGCTACTCGGGGCGCTCCAAGACCTCAATGCCATGGAAGTTCGGCACCACCAACCGATGTCTACACCATTGGCACCCCATGTCCATTCTGCATCTCAGAAGCCTGGGATTTCGCGATATGAGAAACTACCCTGCCAGAGTATTCACCAAAAAAAAATTATACCTGTGTCTGGGCCCAAATCCAACTTGATCGAGGCACGCATAGGACGTGGGAGGTGATGCCGTCGCCGCATCATCTTTGAACCTGGAAATGACTTCACGGGCAGAAATTCATCTGAGTCTTGACCATCTAAATCTCAACATGCAGTACGTTAGTTGCGGGTGGCGGGTCCCATAGGTTGAGACTGAGACAGTGACATAGCTAATTGAATGGTTTGTGGCTGATTCATCTAATTGTATGTTCTGATTCTGGGAGAGCACTTCATGAAACATCCAGGGAGTCAAACCAATGGGTTTCCGCTGGTTCCCATGACAAGCACTGCAAGCCTGAGCTGAGTGACAAGCTGCCAATGCTATCTCATCCCAAGCCCAAAACAACAACGAGATGCAAATGAGAAGCGAGAGGTCGGCAGGGACTTGAAGATTTTGCAGCTTCAGAACATCATTGGCGCAAACCTCAGATTACAGCATTACTACTGTCAAAGCCGTGCAGCCGTCGGCACAGCCTATGCCAACCGCCAAGCAACTCGGGCACGGTTCACTAAGCTGGACTCCTGAGCAGTGAGAGTAGCACCTGCCACAATGCACGAGTTGGGCTGCCCCAGCATAGTCACCAATATCCAGCGAGATCCAAAAAATCACGAGACCATGATGGACTGACGGACTCTCTTGATGCTTTTCGCAGCTAAACCACAAAATTCCGCAGGTCAATTGGCACCTTTGAGCGGTGAAAATCGCCACCCCAACCACCGGCCACTTGGTGCCTGCCTCGCAGTGTGAGGGAGTTGCAATGCCTGGCGATGATGACAGCCTCGAAGCGGCCGGCGAGGCAATCTGCTACCAGGCTCTAGCATATGTTAGCATACACAATCTGCTAATAGTAGTTATTAATAGTGAAACCAGGTACTAATCTAGTTAGCATATCAAATTAGCATACTTAAAGCAGACTATTGTAGTGGTTTTGAAAAGCATGCGCACCATGCACAAGTAAGAAAAGCCTTGTTATAATAGCTAATGCGTAGCCGATTCACCTTAGCTTTGTGAAAGTAGTTGACTTATTGGCAGACTACATGATCCACACCATTGGAATCTCAGATTCTTTTACGACTAGAGCAACTGACAGCTGGGATCTACCGTAGACTTCGACAGGTTTTCAACACACAGGACTGACCAACAGCAAGTCATGAAATCAGGTGCGGCTCGCAGTACCAAATGCCCTGCAGTTGCATGCACGCGATGCGTGCACAGCGCAAAAATGTCAGGCTTCCATGTCTAGTGCCGAGCAGTAAACGCAACATCCCCCGCGAATCAGGACCTCAAAGCATCCTCCTTCCAGCCTTCACCGGGCCTTCACCATCTTCTTCCTTTCATAGCTCTTTTCAAGCCACACCAAGTCCTGCTGCAAAGTCTGAAGGCCATAAGGATCTGCGCCTCGGTGCGTCCCCGCTCCACTCCCAGCTACGAAGAGACACCGGAAAACCCGGGGAAAGGAAATGGAGAACAGAAATGAACATAAGTTTAACATAAGTTTAACATAAGCATTCCGATCCTTTTCGTTCAGATCTGAGAAAGGAAAGAAAACGGAAAGAAGAAAAGAGAACATGAAGGGCGGGTGGAAATGTCTTGGGAGAGAGAGCAGTTTTTTGAGCTTGGGCTTGGGCTTGGGAGTGAGTAAGGGGCACCTTTTTTATATGGGGCTGGCGTTGTTCAACGTAGATATGTCAGTGCAACGCTGCGAAAATTGTATGATGGCTTCGCAAGGCGGGTGAAAGCTATTTGGAAACAAGAGCAAGCAGAGCAAGCAGAGCAAGCTGCCGTTTCATGTATCTTCCTATGTATTGATGGGAAGACTCTCTTGCCTCGGTGCCTCGGCTTCCAAAGACTTTGCAAACATGGCCATGTAAACAACTCGAGCACCAGGGACATGTTCGGAACAGGCATGTCCCAACTCTTCATAGCGGAATGACCAGCGGCTCACAGGTCGTGGGTCCCCCGCCCCACGCCCCCCGTCATCCAAGTTGCGGAGTTCTTGCAGCATTTGCTCCGAACGCGTCCACGCAGACATGTAGCCCCCATTGATCGGTTGCTTTGTGCCTAAAATGGCCTCGCAGCTGGCAGCAAAAACGGCATCTTCTTGGTGCCGTTTCTAGCACCAAAGAATTTGTGGTTCACATGGATGATCATAAATAGTCGATGTTGGGCCAGTGATCAAGGTCATCGACCGCCATTGTGACTCCCGATCCGCTCCCACGCTCGGCCTCGATCCGGTGCAAGTCATCCACGGCATACAGCGCCTTCTGCGGGCTCAGCGGAAGTTCCAGTGCCCGACGGTTCCTGAGGGCTGGAGACCTATGGAACAACTGAGCCCCATGAGCCCCTGTGAGCCCCGTGGGTGTCCGTAGAAACCCCGTGCTGTTTGGGAACCTTTCCCATGCAGCTGCTTAGGTTCTAGGATTTTGAAGCAGCACATTCGCTCTCGCTGGCAACCAAGTAGCTCAAAGTGAAACGCATCCCAATCAATCTGTGCCTGTCGGGAGCAGGGATCGACGGTGTGGATGCACAGCCACACTGATAGTGAAATCGTTGTCTACAAATCGCAGTGGTGACCTGTTTGGTGGGAAGATCTCCTTGGATCTCGGCTGGCACGGACTCCAACATCTGGGCCATGCCAATACGAACTTGATCATCAAAAGCAACCTGCACCAGGAGGCTGAAGTATTGACTCAAAATCTGGTGCATTGCGCCACTATCAGAGGTAGAAAAAGACCTGAAAAAACATTAATGTCTTCATAGCGTTTGTTTCCATGTTCATGATTCAATGAGTTTCTCCGAGGAATGTTGATCATGCCCAACATAGTGCACACCTGATTCTGAACAGTGCAAATATAATGATCTAGCCTCTGTAAATGCGATCCTGTTTGTTCCACTACCAGGTGTCGTTTGATGTGCATTTGGTTTCCCAATGGATCATTCGGCAAAAGAAAGTGATCAGGAGCAACTCCAAACATCTGGTGTAACAAAGGAGGGTCCAGACCTACAAGCCTTAAATGGCCTGTGTTGCGAAGTACGCATATGGCTGTGAGTCAAAACCCTGTACCCCTGGTTCCCCATCACTAACCATTATTTTGCCTTATAATTGTTGGTTATTGACCCCCATTATTGGTTGGTTAATATTGACCCATAGCCATATGACGTCCAGTGTAGCCATGTGCACCTGGTATTCGCACCTTGAAGCAGAACCTTCAAATGCTGATCCCAGTGCCTGGGCATCGATGATTTTCTGTGGGTCCACACCAATGTGCACAGGTCTTCGCTGATACCTCGGTCTAAATCACAGCTCTTCGCAACGAAAAAATCATGGCAACCCCTGAACGAAACTTTTTGGCAACCTACAGTAACCTACATTTGTAATATGAATTTGCGCATGTATATGTTCAATCCCAAGCAAAATGTTACGTTCAATCACTTCCCTGCGTGCATTGCTTCTTCAGTCACTCCTCGGCAAATTTCGCCAGTACATTTGAATCTGGGACTGACACCACTTACTGTGAGACAAACGGCAAACACATGGGAGACAGGACCAAAATTGTACGATCACAGGCACCGACACCCTACTGGAAGGCAAATGGAAAACAAGGCGGAGAAGAAACCGAGCTACGGACAATGAATTGTTTATGCCCAGCTCAAAATTCACAAGGCTTATATATCCTTTTTTGGGGGTTATCATTCACAGTGGGTGAAAATGACGGATTTGAAAATGTGAAGAAGTAAAGGTTTTCATCGTTTCGTGCGCAAGGCAACTGAATTATTGAGAGCGGGAGCCCCTTCCGGCTGCATATCTCACCCCGATCCAGGACTGCTGAGTCAAAGCAAAATGAGTAGAATTCTGCCGGGAGACATCAGGCATTGACAATCACCATTTGCGCCCCATAGGACCTTCAGAATCCGATCGCTACCCATCACCTGACACGATGCAGAACTCTGACCTCATGACTGCATTGCAACAAATGTCACTTCCCACAGAAGCAAAATGTGACCACGTTGATCGAAGGAAATGGCCTCCTGGATCACATCCACACAATTCGGACACCGGAGGTCGATCAAAAGGCCTGTGAAAGCTTGCGGCTATTTGCGGCTGCACTTCCAAGCGCTTCTACTGGAGATCCAACATTTGAAAAACGACCACCAGCTTTGATGAAAGCAATTGACTCCACCTTTTGACCCGTTGAAAAAACTTGATGAAAACCAAGAAATTCCAAGGCACAACGCGCGGATGCGCCTGGTGTCTGAAAGCATTGTTCAGAATTCAGTCGCCTTGGAATGAAGTTGGTGGGGTCCAAGACCTCACAGCTCAGCTCGAGATCCACACTCTTGGGCAAATCTGCTGCACCCATGAAACTAATAATTAAACTCATATTTTGAATATACATCACTAAACTAATAACAATAATAATAATTACATTACATTCCGATTTAATTACATTACATTCCAGTTCAAACACAAATCACTAATATTTGAGGAGTCTTGTGTAATACTGTTGCCCCATGGTCATACTTCAGTTCAAAGCCCAATGTCTACAATTTGTCGGCCAAACCCAAGGAAAGTTGGGCCGCAAAGGGAGCTTTGAGATCTCTTTGAAAACTACGAATTCATTGAAGATCTCTCCCAATCCCCCTGAATCCATGAGGAGATCACCCGAATGCAGGAGCTCAGATCCATACATCCCGGGCGCGATACACACAGCCTGGCCTCCGTATACTGCAGCTGAGCGATGCTGATCTCCCCACCATGACCTTGGAGGTTCCAGCTCGACATATCTGTCCCAACGCCATAATGGCCCAGCGAATCCCAACATATGAAGCATAGCTCGATGAAGCATAGCCCAACGTCAGGCTCCAAGCGGGCGTAGGTAAACAAAGGTATTAAAATGTCCTTTGAATAGCTCAACATGTGTGTGTGTGCTTATGTGTGCAAGATAGTTAGGAACCTACCCATGCCATCAAAATCAACAAAATTGTCAAACATTACTTGGGGCCAGGGCTCCCCATCCAGGAGGATCCATTTGTCTGTCAGTCTGTCTCTCCATCTGTCTCGATACCCATTCCGTCTTTCCGTCAACCTGCATGGATGTAGCTGGTTATCAGCAGAGCCTACCACTGGGAGTCAAATTGAGGCCCGTACCCGGCATTTCGCCTTCAAAGTCTGCCAACAGCACTGCGTTCCTTTCTTGGCAGGCGGCCTGGCCACTGTTCTACACTGAACTCCGAAAATCTAAAGATTTCTGATCTACTTCCCCCAGCAATTCCACGTGGACAACGGCACACCCTGAAAAAACATTGTGTTATCTGAAAATCCGATCTCACAAATGCTTCTGAGAAAGATCAAGTCTGGATATGCATTCACACCATTGCCACTGGTGCCGTGTTTTGTGCATTTGAAACTGCTCCGTTCAGACAAGATGCAACGAAGCTGGTAACCAATTTCTTCAGGCGTTCAAACTCCTCAAGCGCCATGTGGACACTGGGAGCAGCTAGACTGTTCTGACAAGCTCAAAGAGCAATAGGAGTGGCCAGGAAAAATCAAGTGCCTTTTGCAGCGATCAACCCGTTGGCACAGTGTAGCACTATGCATACCTCTTTGATACTGTTTCTGTCTTTCAACTCCATGAAAACACGCATTAAAAAAATGCAAGCCTTCATTCTACTGTTGCTGCACTCAATCGAGCATCTCCAGTGCTGGACACCTTCCAATCCCTTGGAACAGCATGCTCATGGTTCTCAGATCCAATCACTTCAGCCTTCAATCCAACATCTCACTACGGCTCCCATTGTCCTCTGCCGTTGGTTTGGCCATGCCAGTCACCAATTGCGTTTCGGAGAGCACAAGGAACGGGCCTCAAAACGCCATCCATTCCTTGAGAACCTACAAGCGCTTGTCTTGTTGTCGTGAAGGGCTGCATCATAGCAGGAAAGCCCTTCCATGAAACGAAAGACTTTGCTTCCCAGCACTACTTTAAACTCTTCACAAACCTGTTCTTAAAATCTGGTAAATATCATGAGCGCTACTAGTTGTCCGCCCACTTTAAAAGAATTCAATCCAGCTAGGCAGACTTTCCAATCTACACCCTGTCGAGTAAACGTAAGAGATGCACACATATACATGACATTAGCAATGACCAATCACGTTTCAAATGTACATATATCATATCATATCATGTCATATCATATCATATCGTTTCCGTATCGTATCGTCTCGTATCGTCTCGTATCATCTCGTATCATATCATATCATATCATATCATATCATATAAATTTGTATAAACATAAGAAACGATACAAACTGTTTGGCCACTTGAAAACGGGCACCCCTGTTGCGGTCACAGTGGCACTTCAAGGAGCTTCGAAGCACAAAAGGCTCCAAGAAGCTCAAGAGCTCAGGAGTTTCCTGACAGCTGATATTTGCCGTCCGGCCTCTCCATGGTCCTATGAGGTCCCAAGGATGTCCTAAGGATGTTCTAAGGATTTCCCAAGCGTCACGGGTCAGATTCAAGCTTCCAACTGTTGGAAGGACGAAACCCTAATAGAAACCATGGACCTGAGTTGATATCTCTGCATCTAAAAAAGCAACTTGGCTGAAAAACGTTGACCCGAAATCTCCTCCTCTCCAGCCATCTCCAAAAAAAGGGACAAGCCCTGCTTCGCACCCGCAGGCACTGCGGGTTGCACTGGCAGATCTTTGAAAAGGCTACCAGAGCTCAACTTGGTCACCTGCAGGCAGCCACAAAGAAAAGTCGCCAACAAACCAAGTGCCACAAATCCGCAAAAGCATAGGAAAAGACCAAAAAAAAAACGGAGATTTCTACCCACAGACTAATACAAATGCCAGCGACATACAAAAAGCAATACACATTGTGGGGCCATAAAATACATGTGTTTTTAAGTTCTTTATTCGAAGGCGCACTAGGGGCCTGAAAGCCCTTGAGCTCTGGCCGACTAGAATCCAAATCAAATAATCTGCAGCATTAATTTCGTGCATGCCTGCATGATTCTCTGGAAGGGTGGTCTCGCCGTTTGTGATGGTTTTCTAGATGGTGATAGAGACTATGTAGTGTCTTGCTCCTTGTATGATGCACAGATTCAGTTGTACCTTCTGCATCTGAACTTTGAAAGGCTCCATTTCACAAACATGTTTTTTCACATTTGCTTGTAGTTTGTCAACTTCATAGTTCAATCTTTTCTTTGCGGCATCATTGGGACCATTGGGAGTCATGCCAAAAAAATGTTGCAGAAAGGCAACTGACATGTCCATCATTTCGCTCACATCACTACATCTTTTTTTACAAAATACCAACCCACAAATGTCAGGTGTCTAAAATGTCAGGTGTCTAAACTTCATCTCTCATGGTAGTTTCCATCCCTTTTAAGCCCTATCTGAAAACACCAAAGGATCTTAAGGCGATCGGACCATGGCCGGTGGCCGCTTAGCATCATTTTCCCAGTGCAGCTGCACCTTTTCTGCTTTGAACTTGCCCCGACCCTGGGCAGCTGAGCTGTAAAAGCGAGTCACTGAGCCAGGTGACCAGACCCTTTCCCGATTTAAGCTACGATCGGTTCACTAACATGAGCTCCCGCAAGCGGAATCAAGCGGACAGCATGAAATTGCGAGTGATAACTTTGGAAATAATTGAAACTACTGGTGCTACTGCCCTGCCTTGCCATCATCTAGCCTCGACCGGGCGGGCTGTCTCCCAGCCAAATGGAGCTCATGAAGCTTTAACTATAGCTGAACTAAATAAATGACACTTGAGCGTACCCCATCAGCGGTGCCTCATGAACTGCACTTTGTCGCCAGACTTGAGTTCAGTGACACCGTCAACCAGCGCAGACTTGTGGACATATATGTCCTCCGCAAGTCTGAGATGCATTGAAACTGACATGTACCGGTTGCTCGTACGATGGAAACCTTCACAAAAGGTGAACCAAACCTGTACCGTGGGTAGGCAAGCCTGGCTGTGAAAAGGATCTATGGATGGCCCTGGCATGGTTTGTTTAAAGCTAGCAGATATCTATATATGTATATATATTCATATACAAACATGTCCAACCTCACAGGCACTTCTGGGCCCAACTTCCGCCCCAACGGTCCTCGCCACCCATATCTGGCCGCAGGAAACCAAAGCCTCCGCAAGTTGCAGTGACACATGTGACATCAGCCTCTTACAGCGATCTTTGAGATGATGTTTTGGATTTCTGGATGGGGCTTACTCCCGGCATCAACATCACCCCAAGAGCCAACAAATTTGGAGGACAGGAACCAGCAAGAAGGGCTGGAAATGCCGGCCTTTCTCACCAAGCCATCGCTTCACGACCTTGTTGCCATCCACAGCGACTGGTGCAGAGATTGCAGTCATATTCTCGGACTGAGCCCCAAACACCTGTACATTGCACTGCAGTTGCAGGCTGCGGGTACATGAAGGCGGCCTCAAGGCAAAGGACGAGGCAGGTCAGAAGCAGCCAGGTCAGCTCTCAAGGCCTAAAGCACTTGGCAATCGGAATGCGCAAAAGAGATCAAAAAAGCAGTGAGAACAGCACTCACTTTACTCACTTTGCACCCAAAACCACTGAATTTCACGCATCCTCTGAGCCGATGTCATGTAGCATCAAGGTCCAGGCTGGATATTGATAGCCATTGTTTCCAGCTTGCCGAATGATTTCTTGGACATCTTGTCCCTTCTGCATTATCACCTGGGCTGTGGTAGCAGGGCTCTGCAACTCACTCACCTCGACCCACACTGGGCCCCACCTGGACATCCACAGCAATCTCCTTTGTACCGTTTTGGATGTCAAAGTCCTGGCGCCGTTTTGGGGATCTTCCATGTTCCAAATCTCAGGACGCCTTGGGGGGAGCTAAAACAAGCGGCTCCTTGACGAAAGAGACCTTGTCACCTGGCAAAAATGTAGAGTCTGGTGCAGAAGGAAAACAGCAAAAAATGAGAACAGGAGAACAGACATGAACAGACATGAACACAGTTCCTACTGCGAAAAGATTGGAGAAAGTGCTCTCACACTGCTCGCCTTTGCAAAGGTCAAATACGCCGTTTCGCAGCTGCTCTCGGCTCACCTGGATGGTTTGGCCAACATCACCTGGGCAAGGCGGCAAGGCGTGGGGAAATACCTACCTGCCATGTCACAAAAGCACAAGGAAGCCTTTTCTTCACATCCGCCACTGTGGAACATTGACCGCCACTCTTCCGAAAGGCCCCAACTTCCTTCTGGAATGATCCAACCATTTCCGCGCTCTCTTCCTTGGATCTGTCTGCACTGTTTGGCCTTCTTTTGCAGGAAGAAACTGTACTAATGAAGTTGGGTTAGATATTAATTCTGTTCAATTATACTTTCCAGGGGCAGGTTCTTGAAAGCTCATATCTTGCAATCTTTCCCGTAGCAATGAAAGGCACAAGGAAAGGCACCCTTGCCACCTGGGTCAAAAGAGGACATTGTCAGCCTATTTCGGTCAAACAGAATTCTTGGGAAAATAGCGGGCAATTGACCTCGCAAACTACTCTGAAAGAACAGTACCTTTACTCACATTGACACCTGCCACACGGCTTCCAAGGCCGACCTTTCTGACTTCTTCCAGAATGCAGGCAGCACATTTGTTTGCAACGCCTCCCCGGCAGCACGTTGCATGTGCAACATGTTGCACTGCCACAGCCAAGCTGCGCCATGACCTCGAAAAAGGGTGTGATCCAGGACCAACAAAACTTCCTTCCCAAGTGCCAAATGCTCCAAAGACCTGCCGTTGCCTGTCATTAAATGGAAATAGATTGAAAAAAAATAGTTCCCCAAACAAGTAATGCACAGTGTGATAAATCTCCATGAAGGTTTGTTTGTTTGTTTGTTTGTTTGCTTGCTTATTTGTTTGTTTGTTTGTTTGTTTGTTTGTTTGTTTGTTTGTTTGTTTGTTTGTTTGTTTGTTTGTTTCCCTGCGCTCAGGGACGAGTAAGATATCAATTTTTCTTTGGAACTGAGTTGAGAAGCTGCCGTGACACATCCGTTCCAAGCGATCAGAGCTGAGGGCCCCGTCTTGACGATTCCTTCGTGGCGAGGATGCTCATAGGTGTAATACATCCCGTGAGGAGGGCGTGCAATCTGCTGCTTGTAATCCCTTCACAGAAACCTTGAGACAATAGTAGCTGATGGTGATTCAATGTGATTCATGAGCATAACATTAAATTAACCTGATATAACCAGCTCTATCCACTGAAGCTGAAATCAGCATTTCCTGCAGCTTCTTTTCTGCGTTGCTCTTTACTGCACCGGTTTCTGTGACGGCAATCTACTCGGTTGCTCGTTGGGCTGGCTAGTTGCTATCCGCTTGCTTGGGAGGCGCAATGCAGATTGAGATGGCAAGAATTTTCGTTCCAAAACAAACGAATTCACCCCACATTGTGCGTTCCCCTCTGTCTTCGCGGCTGCACCTGGGGCCCGTTCTTGAGCCAAGAAAACACACAGGCACAACGTGGGCAAGTAATCAAAACTCAGTGCTCAAGTACTAGGAAAACCCACGATGATCATTGCAAACTAGCTACATCTGGTTGTGTATGGGAAATCACACGTAGTCAAAGTATAGCTGCATCATGTTGCAAAAGCACCTCGAATAATGCAGGTGGTTGTACCACAATATTACGAATGTAGAGCGATCAGCTACTACACTCCAGTAGTCACAGTAGTATGGGTTCTCTCTGTCTCTCTTTCCATCAACCAGTCTTTCAGTTGCGATGGGAGCAACACCCATCGACTTGGCAGTTGGAATCACTCCCTGCCAACCATCCTTGGGACAACGGACGATATCACGATGCGCTCGCATGGGATGCAACTTTCAAGCATTCCTTATGTGTTCAAAGTCTCGCCAACTTCGTGGCTCACTTAGACACTTGAAGTCACTTGCAGTCCTTCAATCCAAGTGTGTACAAGCGAATGCTGTATTTGCGCACTGGTACTGCTGGCCATTTGATCCAGAAGGTTGATTAAAGTGATATATAAATGATGTGTGAATTCCAGATCGTAAAATTTGCAGATTGTCTGAGCCTTTCAGAGGGACGTGCGCAAAACAGTCAGGCAATTACAGATTTGGGTCGCTGCTCAGGTTTCCCATCCCGAATCATTGCAAGACCAATGGGAACAAACGCATTTGCAAGTCTGACTCCTTCTGCGGTAAAGTACTAAGCCAGTAAAGTCCACCTGCTTGACTTTTGACCACTCAGGTCTGCCAAACACTTGCTACACCCCACGATGCCACCCCTGGATCGGAGGGGGGCTCCACCGGGGGTCCAGGGGGTCCAGTGCCAGGCCTCTCGTCATCCCTGAGGTCAACATCATTGGCCGGAAACCAGAAAACCCAACATGCCCCAGTTCAGTATTTCTTCCAGCACCAGCAAGGGTACATAAACCCTACACCTACACCATGTTGCAGGAAAGGGTTAAGCCTAAACGGTTGAAGCATGTTGAAGGATGTTGAAGCCTGTTGAAGCCTGTGCAAATAATGCACACAGCATCCCAAGGGAGTCGTGAAGTTCAGACAAAGTCGGCATCTCTCGTTAAGTTGAAACCATGCCATGAACTTGCATCCTAAATCTATCTTTTAGCTGCAGGCGATCCACATTGCCAGCAGTACCATTCTGAGCATCTGGCCTGAACGACTTTCCCTGCACATTCAGGGTCAAGTGGGTTCAGGATCAAGTTCCAAGGCACTCTACCCAGGTTGAGTCCACTGCATCCAGCAATCGTTGTGAAGATATGTTTCTATGTGTTTCTCCTTCGCACGTGCTGCTCACTTTGGAACAGGGTCTGGGCCTGGGTATTCGTTGCATATGTACAGAATTGCAGCTGTCAAGGCAATTTCATTTCTGCCTCTACCACGCGACTTCACTTCGCAAAGTTGCTGCGTATGCGACCAAGAATGTAATCGCCAGCTGTGATAGGGTCACATGTCTCACACTCAATCTTCACATGCTTGTCAGCCTGCATGAAAAATCCCATGGAATACCTGGATTTTTGTGACTCTTCTGGGTTCGGCATCCGGACACGATGCAAGTTGGAGAGCAAGCGACCATCCGACCACCTACCCAACATATCGCCGATGTTCACGGCTATCCCTCCTGGGACAGGATCAACTTTCAACCATGGAGCCCCATCTTTTGCAGCCTTAGGGTTCGGAGCACACTCCAGCCCCTCGTTTCCAGGACGTTGGAACAAAAGAGTAACACAGCACCAGTCTGTGTGCGGACCAGCTCTCCAATAGTTTGCTGGGAGTTTTTTGGTATCTCCAATGGGCGGGTAGTGCAGCAGCCTCAATGTGCACTGCCCATCCTCCGCCCAAAGCCTGTGGGCAGCAGCTAGGGTTCCTGGAGCGAGTCCTGGACAAGCCTTGGGTTCGAGCATTGCAAGGATTTGGCACCCCAACTCATGGGATTTTACCATAAACGTTTTCAAACGCTGCTCGAAGTTTGGTATACATGGCCAGCGGCCGTCCATGCAACCCTCACGTGCAGTGATTTGAAGACTTTCCTTCTGGTCTGGTGTACCTGTTGATGGACGAACCTGAGAAAAGAACTCATAACCCGCGTTGAAGCTCTTCTCAAAGGGGCTCTGGGCCTCCTTGGCAGTTCGGCTTTGATCGAAAAAGACTTTGGACAAACCGAAGGCCTCATCAATCGCCTCCTCTGAGATACCATGCTTGGTGACTACAAAGAAACCCGGCTCCTTCGCAGCCTCCCAGATGGCATCAGCTGCCCCACCGCTGGACAGATCGATTATCGGCACCTGACCATGAACAGCATCGGCGGCACCCAAGCCACTCGTGAACAGCGAACGCTCTACTTCCACTTCTTGTGCTGCTGCAGCATCCGCTGCCTGTCCTCGGTTGTGGCACGCAGGGGACAAGTCTTTCCCACATAAACGAACACAAGGATGCTTCTGGCCTTCATTCATACTAAGGAGCACTTGTGCAAACTAGGATTCTGTGGGAATTTTCCTGCACATTTTGGGACAAACTGCGCTGCGGACTCCAAGTGCAAATGCGTCATAAATTATCACAAGATATGCTCTTAGAGCTATATGGTACAATGGTAGGGTTTTCATCGGTTTGGGAAGGGTAAGGTACAAGTGGTACAAGGCACAGGCACATGGATGGGTACAAGGAACAGGTGTGGTGGGTGTAGTGGGTACAATGGTACGGTGCGATGGGTGCTACTGCTGCGGTGCGGTGGGTGCAGTTTACCCTATGAAAGAACTGGCTGTGAAAAGTGCAAACTTGGTTGTGAAAATTGATTATTCTCAACGAATTCTGCACTTTTCACAACCAATCTTGGACTTTTCACAACCAGCTGTTTTGGGACGGTCAGAAAAATGGATTGCACCCATCGCACCGTACCATTGTACCCACCACATAGTACCCTGTACCCAACCCTCCATGCCCTGTACCAAATCCCTGCTGATGCCTCCCAGCCTCGAAGAAACCTAGCTTCTGCAAATGTTTTGAATTTAGATACGTCATAAACATCTACCAGAACAGGCGATGTCTCTACGCCAGGAACTTTAATTTCCATCTCTTGTCGCAAGTTGGCAGGAGGCGAATGAATGGTCAAACAATGTTGTCATGGACTTATGGGGGGCCTCCTCGTAGTTTCACACTGCATTATTCATGACGGAATGCATTGAAATGTAAGACAATGAAATGTACAAAATACGTTTGCTGCAAATGGGTTTCACAAGTACCCAGCCTAACAAAAATATGTTAGCCAAAATTGCAGTAACAAGAGTGTGACTCCTTTGGTGAAATTAGAAAATGGCATGTTTAGGGGAACAGTTCTGGCTGACAGCGCCAACATGATTGAAACAAAACCGCATGGGAACAGTGCCAAAATGATGCTCCAAGCCTCCCTGTTGCCCTTTGGTCCGTTTCTCCAGTGCAGGAAGTTCCTGGTTGGCCGGGCGCTTTTGAACGGTCATCGGGCGAGCAAAGGCTTGACCCAATATAACCCAATCTCCACCTTCAGCTCTCGAATGCTTGAGCAAACTTGCAAAGATCGCAATGACGCGGGCGAAATCAACTCAGCTGTCTTGTGTCTGAATTGTCTGAAGCTATTCTCGGCAACACAACACCTTTACTGACTACCTCTGGATCTCAAACCAAGGCAGCTGGACATTCGGATCTTTCTTGGACGGCCAAACCTTAGACATTTGTGGTGCCACAGTGCTCCACAGCTCACAATTTCAGTGGTCCGGGCGGGAGATGGAGTGGAAGCCGCAGTGGAAGGTGTTGGCACATCTGGCAGTTCCACTATGCAAGTCCGATCGTTCAATCATAGTTGATATGTTGGGAAAAATGTATCTGACAAATTCTGTTTAGATGTGCACATACATCATCAATAGATGCTGATATATACATTTACATACACACAAAATGTCAAAGGTCCAAAACGAAATGAAATCAATCACACAAAAAATGAAATTCAAAAAACTTCAAAAAAAACAATGACATGCGACTTCTCATCCCTGCCTTTCCTCGCCGAATTTCCTGACCGCACCCAATGCGTCAAACAATGCTGCAGTCACAGCATGTAGAATAAACAAGATCAACCAATACCTGCTGCAAAATCGGGTTTGCATGTTCACGTTTTTTTACGTGGATCAGCCGGGCGCTCGACCACCATGCGAAGTCATACGCGGTTCAGTTAGTTCAATTTCGCATCAAT
>VSDK01021177.1:330632-345688 GCA_009767595.1 Symbiodinium kawagutii
GACGACGACGACGACGACGACGAGGAGGAGGAGGAGGAGGACGACGACGACGACGAGGAGGATGATGATGATGATGATGATGGTGATGATGAAAACTGATGATGATGAATATAATGATTGATTACGATGATGATGAATATAATGATTGACTACGACGATGATGATGATGATGATGATGATGATGACTACGACGATTACGATGAATGCGATGATGATGACGATGATGTTCAAAAGTGATGAAAAATGAACATGAAAATGAAATGAAAAGAGTGACGGCAAACGATCATGAAACATAAGAAAACCATGGCTTTGACCAAAACAACTTGAGGTTCCAAGGGCATACAACAAAACAGAATGTTTCTATTGACCTGCGAACCGTTTGCAGGAGGACCGACCAGGATCATGGTTACGACATGTTACAACCATGCAGATCGAAAGGTAAGCGTGATGATGATGATGATGATGATGATGATGATGATGATGATGATGCTGGTGATGATGATGACGATGATGATGATGATGGAAATCACGGGTTATTCAGGATGTTTGGGAATATGAAAATTCATGAAATTTTGATTGTTGGCCGAATGTCATGTTTGTAGTTGCATTGAAATTGGGCCTAAGGTACTGCGCTACAAACATAGGGTTGCAGCAACCTGGATGTGCACTACAAAATGTAGGAGTCTAACACATGTGAACTCGCAAGTAGTTCACTATTGAAAACAAACCCGGAAAATTGACAATCCAAGTACTCTATCCCGACATTCAAAATTTTGGATGAAACATTTTGTAGGGCCTGTTTGGCATGCAGAAAACTGGGTCGCACACACAAAAGCATCTTGTCGCAGCCGGCAATGTCAAGCCAGAACTGCCCATACAAAATGTTCAGCCAATCATGTCACTTCAAAAGATGCGCTACAAAATGCAGGCGATTACCTTTCTAATATATCTGGGGAACTTTTGGCCGGTTCTCATGTTAAATTCAAGCATAAGATGAAGGGATATGATAAGGAGTTTCGCCAAATACTTTTCGAAAAACATGCAACAATTGATCTTTGGACAACGTCAACTTTTTGTTCCAAAAGTTCTCTCTAGACAGTTTTCACTACGAAATGCATTTCGTACCCAACACATTGCATTTCGTAGCACATTTTTGCACGAATCTCACCTGTGCCCAAGAACAGTGTAAAATGGGCCCAGCACAACGATCTGGCACAGCAATTTACGAGCACCCACGCTGTCTCCAGGTATAGAGTCTCCTTAAGGTCTGCCCATCCAAAATATACGCGCTGCGAAACGATGACGCCACCTTACGTAGCTACAAAATGTATTTTGTACCCAACCCTGGCATGGAGTTGCAACACCGGCTACTTGTTCTTCATGATTATCAGTGTACAAATACTTCAATGGCCTTCCAATCCGTCCAGAGCGTGGGAAACTCCCAGCCCAAACCTTGTCACCATTGAACAAACGGTTAGGATCGGATAAATCGAAGGCAACTGTCAATTTTGAAATCATCCACCGTACTTTCAATACAACGGGACAAATTTGCTTGATGGAAAAAAGTAGTCGACCAAATTCGTAAAACCTGCTCACGTGTGAAACGACCGACAAAATGGATCGCTTACCCTGAATGAAGAAAAGCACAACAGAGGAAAAAAACAGCCTCACATTCGGGAAAAAAAACCCTCTGAAAGTGTTCGCTCGGGGGTGAAGTGCGCTTAAGGAGAAGGGAAAACGCCACACCCGCAAATGAAGAAAAAAAAATTCAAATACCACGCTGGACGCTGTACTGATCGGCCGTGCATTTTGCAACGGCCCTATGATGTCACTGTGGCTGAAAAAAGGTGCGCCTGTACAATGCTGGAAAGGGCACAAAATCCTTCACTCGCTGTTGTCATTAATGGCAAGCCAAGGTGCTCCACTAGCTGGCATCAGAGGAAAACTAAGAGGTTGGCTCATCCTTGCATCATAGCGGTTCGGCGCCGCGTGATGGCCCGGGCTCGGAGGGAGCGAGCCAAAGCTGAAAATTCCTGCAACACAAGCTGGGAAACATGAGACCGGTCTTGACCAAGGCGGAAGGCAGCCGCAGCAGCAATCTTGTGAAGCACCGAAGAAGCATGGGTTTCCCATGCGCCCGTGCTCTCCATGACCAATGGCTTGAAGGTGACCCCTGAGAAGCACACTCCTGTGAGGTGTTCATATGATGAACTTTGGCCACTGCATAAGCACTGGCTGCTGACAAAGCTTGTTGGCTGGTTGCTGCCAAGCTGTCTGCTTGCTGGGGCGCCGTAACGGCAATGTCAAAAGCGGTTGGAAGACTAGGAATGCTTGGAACAAAAATGTCAGCCGGTCGCCGCCGAGAGACGACGTCGCCTGGTCGCTGTGGTTCTCTGGTTTCAACCCCAAATTTTGCCTCCATTACCCCGCATGGTCCTCGAAACCAAGCAATTGGCGACCAAGTGAAACAAGGTGATGTGTTAAGCCCTATGTTGTTCAATTCCGGGTTGGAACATGCCATGCGAAAATGGAAACAATTTTTGCAATCACATTCAAGTTCCGTGCGTGCTTGCACGATTTGTTCCAGACTGAAGTGTACTGCGGCTCGGACCCTGCCTCGGATAAACTGAGGGGGCGTAGCAAAAATGAATGCTCTGGCGCGCAAGGTGTGGAGCAGGGCGATGTGGTCGAGGGAGTGCAAGGCTCGTCGCATAGCAAGGTCGGTTTGTGAGTGGGGTCTGGGTTTGTTCCCGCTGCGGTGTCCCCGGGACCCTTGTAGCTGGTGCTTGTGGAGCGGGGGTGGTGGAAGTAGGTGTGCGGTCGGTTGTGGTTGTGGTGGTGGTCGTGCTGGAATCACTCGGCTTGCTGGAGCTAGTACCGCCGCTGCTGTCTGAGCTGCTGGGGCTGTTTGGGGGGGGTAACTTGAATCCACACGGGCGTGGACACTTTGGCTCCTGCTTCCCCGAATGCACCTGCACCGGGCCCCGGGCACACGAACCCTCCCAAACAACGAGTGGCGCCAACGGCTGCAAGCCTTCCAACAAGGGCAATGGCAACAACTCTTACAACCCAGTGTGGTGCAAGACACCCACTCGGCCACCACCCCCGCCCCCCCTTCCCCCAATAGACGGGCCGAACGAGCGAGGCAACTCGTCCACCAAGGGGAGCTGTCGGCCGCAAGACAGGCTCTCACCGCAACACCCCCTGCCCCAACCACAGAAGCCACACTGGCGCAAGTCCAAGATCCAACCAGAAGACCCCCCGAGCCATACGCAGCCATGCAGCCACACATCCAACAATTCGCCCCGGCACAACAACTCCAACTCCCGGCCCACACCCTCATCACAGCACTGAGGCGTTCCAGAAAGGGAGCGGCACCTGGGCCCTCCGGCCTCACAGCAGACACATTGCGCCTGGTCCTCGATGACGGTATGACTACTGGCCTTTTCGCACAAACTTGCCAGCTTTTAGCACAAGCCCAAATCCCAACCACCATTGCCACAGCAATTGGGTTGGGAAGAATGGTGGCTCTACAAAAGCCAAATGGAGGGGTTCGTGATCTGGTCATAGGCGATGTCCTACGCCGAGTAGTGTCGCGGTGCATCGCGCAAATGTTTTCCAGCCACATCCACACTGCATGCAGCCCCCACCAGTTTGCTCTGTCAACTCGGGCCGGCACCGGGGCAGTCATTCACGCCCTTGCCACAGCAACAGCACACAACCCCACCAGCACAATTTTATCCATTGACGGCATTGGTGCTTACGACGCCATTTCCCGCCACAGTATGCTGCAAGGGCTATACAACACCCCGGAAGCCAACCGGTGCCTCCCCTTTGCACGCCTGTGGTACAGCAGGCGGTCCGAGTATGTCTGGCATGATGCTACTGGCCAGTATCATTCAGTAGTCCAGGCAGAGGGCGGGCAACAGGGCGACCCCCTCATGCCGGCATTGTTTTCTTTGGGCCAACCGCAAGCATTGCAAGCAGTGCAAGCACAATTCCTTCCTGGTGAAACCTTGTATGCATTTTTGGATGACATGTACACCGTTGTGCAGCCACATCGGGTCCGGCCAGTGTATGACCTCCTCGCCCACCATTTGGAAACCCATGCCCACATCCGTTTGAATCAAGGCAAGACACGGGTCTGGAACCGCAGCGGTGTCCAGCCCCCCAACACCCACACCTTAGGACCCGACACATGGGTTGGGAACGGGCCGCTCCCCCCTGCAGACCAACAAGGCCTCACGGCCTAGGGGCCCCCATCTGCACAGAGGCGTATGTCCAAAAATTCCTCCAAGACACCCTAGCCAAACACAAGCCCCCTGTTGAACCAATTGCCGCACCTCAAGGATCTCCAAGCGGCATGGTTGCTGTTGCTTTACACCGCAAGCCCTCGGTGCAACTACTTGCTCAGCCTTCTCCCACCTGCACAAACAGCATCCTTTGCCCAAGACCACGACCTTGAAGTGAGCCGCTGCCTCACCCAGCTCCTGCAAACCAATGAGCTGCCTGTTGATGCACTCGCCCGGGCTCACTTGCCCTTAGCCATGGGAGGGCTGGGGCTCACCAGTGCCTCTTACATTGCTACCCCAGCTTTTTGGGCATCATGGGCCGATGCCATGCCGGTCCTGCAACGCCAAACGCCGGCCGTTGCTGAGAACATGCTTCAGTTGCTTGCCAACCCTTCAGAAGCACCACCCCATGTCCAAGCAGCACACATAGCCCGCGAGGCCATCCACGAGCAGGGGTGGGAACCCCCCACATGGCCACAATTGTTGGACACCCAGCCACCGCACACCCCAGCAGAGCTTTTCACCGGGCCGGTGCAGCCGGGTTGGCAACAACATGCGGTCTCCCCCTTCAACACAGCAGCACGTGTGGGTTTGTACAACACTTTGGATCCGGCCAGTCAAGCCATGCTCGACTCCCAAAGCGGCCCCATGGCCAGCAGAGCATTCACCACTATTCCATACACATCTGAAGTCACATACCCCGACCACATCTTCCGCATCCTCATGCTCCGCCGCCTCCGGCTTCCATTACCCTTTACCGAACGAGTCTGTCGGTGCCGTCGCATTCTTGACCCACTTGGCGACCACCGTGCAGCCTGCGCAAGGGCAGGGGCCCTAGCTCAGAAGCAGAGGGGTGCCGTTGGAACATGCAGCAGCACGAGTGTGTAGGGAGGCCAGCGCCCGTGTCACAATGCACACCCGCTTGGGAAACCTCAACATCCCCGCTGTTCAGGAAATCGACGACCGCACCATTGAAGTCATAGCAAAGGGCCTTTCCTTGTGGCATGGGTCCCAAGTTGCAAGTGACACAACACTGGTGTCCCCGTTAACCACAAGAGCACAACCCCGCAGGCATGGAGGCCAATACGCTGGAGCGGCGTTGCATACAGCCAGACAAAGCAAAGTGCGCACGTACCCGGAACTCACAGCTTCCAACCGGTGCCGGCTGGTGGTGATGGGCATGAAGGTTGGCGGGCGTTGGAGTACGGAGGCAGCACAATTCCTCCGATTACTCGCTCCACACAAAGCACGAACAGTCCCTGCCCCGTTGAAACAAACCACCATCACATCAGTGAGCAGCCGATGGTCGGCCATCCTTGCCCATGCTGGTATGCACGTTTTTGCGGCTTCCCTGCTTTCCCTCCTGGCAATCCATGGCGATGGGGTTCTCCCGCCCCTCGGGCAACTCGTGGCCCAAGAATCTTTCACCTCCACTGACCCCGGCCGACTTCCCGGGCAGTGAGGGGGGTTCATGGGTTCTGGATTTTGCCCTTTTGGATTTTGCACATCTGGAGACTGGCCAGTATAAACACAGTCCACCATTCCTTAGGAACAGTGTGGGGGACCAGCAAATGAACCGCGCAGAAAAAGGTGTGTGGGGAAAAAAATTCGGAAAGTATTGTTTCAAGATTTTTGTTTCGTTTGGCACGTAAATACCGACGATTTTTTTCCGTATCAATTTCAAAATGTTTGCCCTTTCTTCCTGCGATCAGCTTTGTCGCCTTTGTTGCAACAACGCCTTGATTTCAGGGTGTTGCCAGAGTTCAGCGGGTGACATGGTGACTTTACACCTGTGTTTGTCACATTGTTCTTTCGCCTGCTAAATTGTTCGTTCCAATTGTTGAATTTTCTGTGGTGTTTCACTTTCCAAATTTTGTTGCAGTGCTTCGTGGTACACAGTTTCACCTCCCTTGTTGGGCACATCTGGCCTCCAGCCTTTGTTGTTGTAACGTTTAATCCTCAAAACTCGGGGTTTTGGCGCTGGCAAAAAGAGCCCGATGATCCTACCCCAGGTCCAAACAATTGGTAGTATGGCATGCCACCACATCAACCTTGCGAGAAAGAAGTATAAAATGGACCTGGCGCTTGACGGCCGATGAACTGCAGAAACTCCATGACTGATTTGGGTGGTCAAATTCTGGCAAGGAACAACCCTGATATTGATGACTTTTAGACTTTGACTTTGACTTTGCACCTGCGTGTCTGGAGGGCCCAGTTGGTGATGTTGATGATATGTTGATCACGATTTTATTGATATTAACGATGTTGTTGCTCACGGTGATTGAGTTGGGTTGCGTTGACCCGGCAGGCAAACCCCACACTTGCGCACCCAAAATTTGACTCACTTGCGCACCCAAGCATTCACTCACTTACGCACCCACAATATCACTCACTTGCGCACCCAAACACTTTGATACGTTTGACGATTGGGGTGGGGTGGGGTGGGGTGGGGCGGTGGGGCATGTTAACGTTCGAACATAAAAGCACACGTGCTACAAGCGAACACACCTGCACCATCATCATGGATCAGGCGGGGTGTGGTGGGGTGGGGTGGGGTGGGTGGGGGGTGGGACATGTTAACACTCGAACATAGAAGCACACATTCTACAAGCGAACACGCCTGCCACACAAAGTACCACGCCTGCCACACAAAGTCAAAATGGCAAGACGTCCGACGAGCAACTGCTGTGCGATTTACATTGCGCAAAGCATGATGAAGATGACTCCATGCACCCAAAGTACCACGCCTGCCACACAAAGTTGCAATGGCAAGACGTCCGACGAGCAACTGCTGTCCGATTTACATTGCGCAAAGCATGATGAAGATAACTCCACGCACTCAAAGTACCACGTCTGCCACACAAAGTCACAATGGCAAGACGTCCGACGAGCAACTGCTGTGCGATTTACATTGCGCAAAGCATGATGAAGATGACTCCACGCACTCAAAGTACCACGCCTGCCACACAAAGTCACAATGGCAAGACGTCCGACGAGCAACTGCTGTGCGATTTACATTGCGCAAAGCATGATGAAGATGACTCCATGCATTCAAAGAACCACGCCTGCCACACAAAGTCACGATGGCAAGACGTCCGACGAGCAACTGCTGTGCGATTTACATTGCGCAAAGCATGATGAAGATGACTCCATGCATTCAAAGAACCACGCCTGCCACAGAAAAACAAAATCTCAGGAAACGGGGTGTACAAGCGAGGGAAATTTCGGGTGTACAAGCGAGGGAAATTTCGGGTGTACAAGCGAGTGGCCGCCCGACCCGGCATGGTCTTTCCAATTGATGCTCCATGCAGGACAACCTTTCGTTTGTTTCGCCCTGACGTTCACCTTGCGTTCCCGTGCCTTACGAGCCAACACTTCGCCGAAGTCAGCCCGGAATTTGCTGACCAGGCCCTTGTTGTTTGCGGCCCTGTCCCCAAAGCCATGGGAATTCTTGTTCATCCACGTGTCCCCCCTCCGCTGGGGAAGCGGTTAGAGTCACGAAGGAGTCCAATTTCAACGCTTGCGTCGAATTGATGAGCCGGCGCCGCTTGGCTTCAGACTCACCAGACGTTTGATGGACCCACTGGCATCCAGTTGTAAAATTATTCCCAATACTTTTTTTTGACCAAGTGATCCACAGCCCCCTCATGATTTGCATGCCTACTGCCCACCCGGCTGGCAAACTCAACACGCAATATCACCTTGGAAAATGTCCATGCCAACGTCTCTTGAGCATGAAGCCAAACGGCGCCAGCGTATGTTTTCCTTTCATCTGCCTGTCAAGCCTTGACCCCGGCCTCGGCCGCATGGACTTGTTTCAACGCATGAACGCTTTGCTGAACACAACCTTGGTGTGATCGAGGAAATGAAATGCAGGCAGTTTTGTCACTGAACTAGTTCAGTTTGTCCCCGCTAAATTTTGAAACTTGCCTCGGTGCCGCGCCTTGTTGCGAATCGAAAATGAAGACGGCAGGTGCCAACCACTTACAAAGTTTTGGCGCGCTGCTTCGGCCAGCATGTTTTGTTTTGTTGCACACTGCTTCCCTGCATGGAATAGGCCTGCGAAAATATTTTCATCGAACAAAACGGTTGATCCTTATATAATTTGATCTGGAAACATTGGGTTTCGCGCAATATATTGCCAAGAATCAAGAGGACAATTTGGGTCCCAAGTGTGTTGGGTGGACACCACTGGTACAGGTCATTTCGCACACATCACATTTCCGAGGGTCGCATTTTGTTAACGCCTGTGTTCTTCACGGGAGTGTGTTACCACCTCCCCGGATAACAGCCCAAACACAGTTCAAGTTCCCTATCAATGCTGTGCCAACCTGGCCGTGTGTTGAACCCCATTTTTTTTTTTGCGTTCTGGTATGGAAGGTGCGGAAGCAGCAATGGCGGATTGCAAATTTGGGTTGCGACATTGTCTTGTACTACGGTATGCCAAAACCATTGGCCCTCAGACGTGCTGATGATATTTTCCTGTTTGCGCGCCGTTCTCGTGAGACATTTCCTTTGTTGAGCACTCCCAGAAAAATTGGCGGCAAATGGTGTGAGCATTGAACCGGGCGCAGCCTCCATCAAACTGGCCATTGGAACTGGGCAGTTTGTCCAGGTGGAACAAACCAACTAGAAGTATGGACCCAGAGGGCGGGGTTGCGTTTTGGGCACAGGACTCCCAAGGACGTCGAGTTCGCTGCCCATGGGAAAATTTATGCCAATAAAAACATTTCCTTTGACCAACCACTGCAGATCAAACACCGCTTGCTTTTTTTCCATGATTTGGCTACTCCACTTGCTGTGCTCGAGGCTGGCCCATGTACAATGCAAACCTGTGGTTTGCAAATTTTGGACAGGACGTTCCGCCATTTGTGTCGCAACATGGCTCATCCCCACGCCCACGTGATTGGACGCGTCTTGCCCATGAAGATTGCAAAACCGGTGGAAAAGTGGTAGCGGAAATGCCGCGCTGTATAACGAGTCGGACAAAGTCATCACGGAACAAATGGATTCGACGCACACTTTGTTGGAACCGTCTGGGGCGATGCGGTCCCAAAAATCCACAACACGTCATTTCCCGTGAGCATGCCATGCGAGTTGTTTTGCAATTTTTCGCCGGGTTTGTGATTGATTGTTTTGGTTTTCGCCCATTTTGTTCCGAACGATCGACGTCACAGGTATGCAAAAAGTTGAAGAGTCTGAGTCTGAGTCTGATCCTGCATGCCCGAAGGCAGCCCGGCTTTAGGGCGCAGGATGTCTTGAAACGGCTCCTACGTTATGATGCTGACAGCACTCTTCGGCGCGTCAAGAACAAAAAACTACAAACTCGTCCATCAAAGACATCCACGCAAAAACTTGAATCAAACATTATTGGTGCACCCACACGCCGTTTTCGAGGACGCCACCAAAATTTGGATTTTTTAAATGAAAGATTCCCATCACCACATGTAAGCGGATCACGCAAACAATGACAAAAAGAATCGGATGCAATGAGCTATGCGGAATGGAGAGGGCGTACAAATTGGTTTCGCACAAAGAAATGCCCGCAAAAACAAATTCCAGTCAACCACCTCTAATGGCCTTGATCTGGGTGGTTGGTTGGAAGCGGCGCGAGGCATTTCAAAAAAAATTGGCAATCATTGGCAATCAATCAGATATGAGATCAACGGGTTTGATCGAAATTGTTGTCGCGCGGCAGTTTGCACCCCAAATTAGGGATGCTCACGGAAAAACAAGTTCATATTTTCAAACCTCATGGCTGATAAAGCCACTCAGGTCACGTCACGTCAGTTCATGTGGCTGTTTGCTACCATTTCACACCATCATTGTCGTCGCATCACCGGCCACATGTAATTTGTGAGCAATAATAGAATGTGGATTTGACGCCTGCGTGTGCCTAAACATTGGGTTTCTGATGTTTTCCATAGTTTTCCCACCATTTCGACACCCTCCCGCCTCCCGCTTGTCTCGATCAAGTACCAACGCATTTGTTTCAGTTTGCGCGCGTTGTTGGAGAATCAGTTTTCTAAACAAAATTTGAAACCAGTTCGCCCGGCCCCGAGTCCATAATCAAAAAACCTCATTGGCAGTCAAAGCTGAATTATCTCGACGTGGTAATTTGTCTCGCGATGTGCTTTGCTGCAGGTTGCCGCGCAGTTTACAAAATTCGTGGGGCAAGTATACAAAAACATTGTACCGCCAACCCTCCGCACTAATGGGAGCGTTGAACGGCATCCAATCCTGCATGTTTGGAATGAGCACGTCAGTGTGTTTGTGCAACGCGTTGGTTTTCAACTTTAAAAATTTGGAAACCAAGTGTTGTTGCCAATATCGGAAAATCGCATCCCATGTTGTTTCTTTCCTTGTCATTTTCCGCCCATTCGAGTCGATGACCACCGTGCTAGAAAGATACATGCGACCCACGAATTGAATGACAGCCACTCGACAAACTGATTACACGTTTGCTTTTTGGTAAACCACTAGCGCCGGTGCTGTGCTAAATCTACCCATGGGTCCTTGTGGAAATGGACCACTAATGTTGATAAGAAATCATCCCCTCTGATTGCACGCGGCCGTGGGGGTGACTTGGTTTTGATTGAAAATTTTCCTGCCAAGTTGTGTTGGATTCCATTTCACCAACAATGTGGGCTAGGAACTGGCCCATGAACCAGCACGAGCGCCCAAATGAAATTTTGTTGATTTTTGGATGTTTCGATTTTGATTCTCAAGCACCCCGAGGTAAAAACAGCGTCAAATACTTTGGAATGCAAAGGCATAACCATCTCAGCAATGCCTATTGGGACGAGGACAATGCAACTGCATATGGTTTGGATGTGATTTCAAAAAAATTGGGCAAACGCCACCTTCCAAACACCATTTTCTTTTTCACGATTTGCCCATTGCATTGTCACACCAAGACCGGACTTGATTCGACATGCAACACGGGAGGCATGTTTCCCATTTTTCCCCAACTCAATATTTCGTACAGGGTACAAAGCAATTCGAACTGGCTGCGGAAACGAAACATGATGAAACAAAATGAGATCGAAACGACATTCGATGGGTCAATGGCGACTCGTTGCTTGAAAAAGGTACGAGTATGGTCAGGATTCCAGCATTTTTGTCCCTCTGGTGACGCACACAATTTGTCCCCAAAAAGAACAAAACTTAGAATTTTTTTCCCGTTTCAATGTGGAATATGGCAGTGGAAAACGTATCAAAATACGTGATTTGTGCATGAACATTGTTCATTGCCTGCATGCAATATTTAAGGAGAAAATTTGCCCTAACATCATAGCAGAATGTTGAATAAATACAAAGCAAATATCAAAAACAAAAAACAAGTCAAGTGAAGTATTCCTTTCATGGCAAATTGAAAAACTGCAAAAATTTGAAATTGGCAAGCATTGCTGTATTTATCTTATTCATGCACCTTTTGTCTATGCAAAAATTGTTTCATTTGATGGTTTCTCAAAATATGGGTACCCCCAAGTCATCCGTTTTGAATCATTTGTAGTAGTAAACCAGCCATTTTTGGGGTCCCCTATTTTGAGAAACCACCATTTGACAAAGAAAAATTTGGCATGCACCATCACTAAGCACGCCTTTCAATGTTTGCTTTGCGAAACCATGCAAGAGTTGAGCAGTTGCAACATGTTTGTCATGTTCAAGCAAGCGAAACCAAGTTGACCTGAGTGACATTTTTTTTTCAAATTCGTTGTTTTTCAAATTTTGTTTGCACTTGATTTGTTGATCTTGAAATTTTCTGACACGTCTCTCCCACATGCGCATTGAAACCCGTTGCCCGTGAGTAAATTCATCAGCAGTAGTATTGATATTTTTGTTCCCACAAAAAATCCGGGGTTTGCAAAACATGCGAAATGGAGGCCTGTATAGTTCAGTTGCAATTCCGTCAACAAAATACAACCAAAGTTTTGCATGTCCTGGGTTCTCCGACGCCAATGGCAGGATCCACAAATTTTACTTTAAATCAAGGAACACGTTTTGATGGCAGTGCCCCAACGCCAAGGTGTAAATGGAAGTTTTGTCTTCGAGCAACGGTTTCATTTTGATAAAGGACCACGTGCAAAGTTGCACATGTTTGGGTATTTTGCTGGGAATGAAGACAATCGTGGGTGAGCGAAAACTCTCACAAAAACTAATGATGGCCACGGGCCAACAACTAGGCATCAACCCTTTGGTGAAAACGTCCGAAGAAGTACCGTCCAACATCAAACCAAACCACAACAAACATAATCGTTTGCAAAGCAGCTGCGTTGATGTTTTCAATGGGATATTTTAATTGTTTTTGTTCAAACGCCTGCTCATGTCTTCTCTTGCTCCTTGCTTCGTCAACACAAAATTAACACCGAAACACTCAAAAAAAACGACATGACATTCTACTATGACAACCAAAAAATTCACAAAAAAGCGCCCGCATTTGTTTTCAATTTGGCAACTCGACATTTGCTTGTTGAAGTCATTGGGAATAGAATTGGAAAACATCATTGTTCAGTTCCTGTTGATGAAGACGCAATGCTGCTGGTGAAGGCCGGGTCTGGTCAATTTGCTTAACCTGTTCAGCCAGGTCGCGTAATTTAGGATTTCCAAGACAAACCACCAACCAACAAACAAACAAGCAACCAAGCAAGCAACCAAGCAACCAAACAAGAAAACAACCCAACAACCAAACCGCTGAGCAAGCGGCAACCAAGCAACCAAGTAGGCAAACAAGCAAGCAAGCAAACAAACACCCAAACAATCAAACAATCAAACAATCAAACAATCAAACAATCAAACTAACAAACTAACAAGCAAAAACAAACAAACAAACAAACAAACAAACAAACAAACAAACCAACAAAACGAACGAACGAACGAACAAACGAACCAACCAACCAACCAACCAACCGAACAAAAACAAAAAAAACAAACAAACACACAAACAAACAAACAAACAAAGAAACAAACAAACAAACAAACAGACAAACAAACAAACAAACAAAGAAACAAACAAACAAACAAACAGACAAACAAACAAACAAACAAAGAAACAAACAAACAAACAAACAGACAAACAAACAAACAAACAAAGAAACAAACAAACAAACAAACAGACAAACAAACAAACAAACAAAGAAACAAACAAACAAACAAACAGACAAACAAACAAACAAACAAACCAACAAAACGAACGAACGAACGAACAAACGAACCAACCAACCAACCAACCAACCAACCGAACAAAAACAAAAAAAACAAACAAACAAACAAACAAACAAACAAACAAGCAAACAACCAAGCAAGCAAGCAAGCAAGCAATCAAGCAGCCAGGCAGGCAAGCAGGCAAGTATCAGGAAAAAAAAAGGGGTCTACAGTAGACAGGTTTTAGTCAGGTGAGGATTCTCTTTTAAAACAAAAAGAGAAAAATGAGAAAAAATGAGGAAAAATGAGGAAAAAATGAGAAAAAATGAGAAAAATAAAGCGTTTTGAAGCCATTTTTGGAAAACCATCAGTGCCCAAAAATGTGAAAAACATGCATGTTTCAATGATTTTTGGAATTACCATCGGGTTTAAAAAGTGATGTAATTTGAAGAATGCATTCATATGTTTCAATCATTTTGAATGTTTCTCATCGTTTAGTCCATCGTTTGTTGAATATAAGTGGATAATTTGCTTTTTTCTACACTAGTGAATGCGCAAGCGTCACACAAGAGTGTCATTCCCACATTTTTGATTGCCCCCAAAAAAATGTCATAGCAGGAGGGTCTTGCAAGGGTGCCCCACTCACAAGTGAGACAAATAATGAATGTCATAGCAGGAGTGTCTGGCAGAGGTCCTGCAAGAATCATGTCACAGTCACAGCAAGAATGTCTTCCACAAGAGTGTCGCGCCAGGAGCGTCACTGCAAGACTTCAAGAGTGTCCAATTAGAGTCTTAGAGTGCCCCACTGGAGTGTCGTACCAAGAGTGTCCCACGAGAGTCTTCTACCAAGAGTGTCTTGCAGCGCAGATTGCAAGGGTGTCTTCCAAGAGTGTCCCACAGTGCCAAAAAAGTGTCATGCCAAGCAAGACGAATGCCCCGCAGGAATGTGACACCAAGAATTTTGAATGTCCCACAAGAGTGTCAGTGGGAGACCCTTGCGGGACACCCTTGCAAAACACTCCTGCCATAACACTCCGCTAGGACGCTCTAGCAAGACACTTTTGTTGTGGGACACACTTGTGGGACTCTCTTGCAAGACACTGTTGTAACGCACCCTTGGCATGACACTCTTGTGGGTCGCCCTTGCAAGACATTCCTACTATGACACTTAGTCTTGTGGGACACCCTTGCTGGACACTCTTGTAAGATACTGTTGGTGGAAGACTCTCATGGGACACTTTTGTGGGCTCACTTGTAAGACACGACACTCTTGTACGACACGCTTGACATGACACTCTTGCGGGGAGCTCTTGAGAGAAGAACAGAGAGGGACGGGGCGTGGGGGGGACAGAGAGGTAAGGAGGAGAGAGAAAATGCATAGTAGGTTGCGAGCAAACTTTTTGGTCAGGAATTGTCGCGGGTTTGCAGGAATAGCAAGCAAATAAGATGCCCCAAGCAAATAAGATGCCCCGTATAAACAGGAATTGAAGGGGATAATTTGCAAAAATGGTCACGAAGGAAGCTTTAAAAAAAATACAACCTACCAATGCCAAGGTAGAACTGTTAGGAGCGAGGAAAGCGCTGTTGAAGTGGCACTCTTGGATGACACTGCTAGTGGGA
>VSDK01021183.1:0-11577 GCA_009767595.1 Symbiodinium kawagutii
TTTTGTTGGAATTTGTTGGAATTGCGTTGGAAAAATGTTGGAGTTTTACAGCCTGAAATTTGTCAAAAAAAACACCCTTAAATAAACTTTGTACTAAGTTACCTGCAAGAAAGCTAAAACCCCGCTCACGAAAGCTCCGCGAAAGCAACAACATAGGCAAATCCTTATCCAGGAAGTTCAATGTTCGTGTCAACAAGCGTCCCTGCGAACGTTCCGCGAAAGCAAAACAAAGCAAACCATGCGCCACGAAAGCTAACACTGTGCGCTGGAAAGCATCCGCGAAAGCGGTCCTGATGATAAAGAATTCTTCAATAGGTTTTGACCACGGATCACATGTGGGTGGCCCGGCATTTGTGCATTCACTGTCTTGTGACTGTGTGCACACTCTGCTTTTGCTGCCAGTTGCCAACAAGTCTGTTTGCGCCAGGCTTTTGTGACTGTGTGCAGACTCTGCTTGATTTCATTCATTCATTGCTTTGCTGCCAGGTGCCAACAAGTCTGTTTGCGCCAGGCGAATTCTATGAAATGCAGCAAGAACAATTAGCATATTTTTACAATGCTTCATTAACACAACAGTATGCAGTGAGCCATGGATGACAATCATAACAATTATTGATTTTATTGTTTTGGTAAACAAAAATAATTCTTTCTAGATTGTATACTCAGCACATCTATTTAATGCATCATCATTGTTTTAGATTCAGTCCCATTTTGGTTATATGTTTCCTCTCGTCATTTTTGCTTGTGTGTTCCATCACAATCATGTCTCATTTTGGATGGCCTGCTTGCCAATATGGCCTGCTATTCCATCGTGATCCATTTGCCATTATGGCCTTCTGTTCAATCATTATATCATTTGCCATTATGGCCTGGTTGCCATTATGGCCTGCTATTCCATCGTGATCCATTTGCCATTATGGCTGTTTGTTCAATCAGTATATCATTTGCCATTATGGCCTGGTTGCCATTATGGCCTGCTATTCCATCGTGATCCATTTGCCATTATGGCCTTCTGTTCAATCATTATATCATTTGCCATTATGGCCTGGTTGCCATTATGGCCTGCTATTCCATCGTGATCCATTGCCATTATGGACTTCTGTTCAATCATTATATCATTTGCCATTATGGCCTGGTTGCCATTATGGCCTGCTATTCCATCGTGATCCATTTGCCATTAAGGCCTTCTGTTCAATCAGTA
The DNA here is from genome assembly GCA_009767595.1 of Symbiodinium kawagutii. Classification (NCBI taxonomy): domain Eukaryota; class Dinophyceae; order Suessiales; family Symbiodiniaceae; genus Symbiodinium; species Symbiodinium kawagutii. Next base: position 1,202 of record VSDK01021183.1, read on the forward strand.
TATCATTTGCCATTATGGCCTGGTTGCCATTATGGCCTGCTATTCCATCGTGATCCATTTGCCATTATGGCCTTCTGTTCAATCATTATATCGTTTGCCATTATGGCCTGGTTGCCATTATGGCCTGCTATTCCATCGTGATCCATTTGCCATTATGGCCTTCTGTTCAATCATTATATCGTTTGCCATTATGGCCTGGTTGCCATTATGGCCTGCTATTCCATCGTGATCCATTGCCATTATGGACTTCTGTTCAATCATTATATCATTTGCCATTATGGCCTGGTTGCCATTATGGCCTGCTATTCCATCGTGATCCATTTGCCATTATGGCCTTCTGTTCAATCATTATATCATTTGCCATTATGGCCTGGTTGCCATTATGGCCTGCTATTCCATCGTGATCCATTTGCCATTATGGCCTTCTGTTCAATCATTATATCATTTGCCATTATGGCCTGGTTGCCATTATGGCCTGCTATTCCATCGTGATCCATTTGCCATTATGGCCTTCTGTTCAATCATTATATCATTTGCCATTATGGCCTGGTAAATTGACAAAAATTGGCAACCCTGCCCCTCGAGACTGGGTGCTCGAGCCTGGGGTTTGATTTTAGATTAATGATTTGAGGCCAATCCCCGGATTTCTGCACATTCCCTCTTAAAGCGATTGGGTAAAAGACTGGTGCGCTGGGTCGCGGCAAGCAACTGTAAACAAAGCAAACGCTTGTCCTGCAGAACCTATCTTGCTTTTGTCTGCCCCCGGACCCGGCCAATCCCCGGATTTCTGCACATTCCCTCTTAAAGCGATTGGGTAAAAGACTGGTGCGCTGGGTCGCGGCAAGCAACTGTAAACAAAGCAAACGCTTGTCCTGCAGAACCTATCTTGCTTTTGTCTGCCCCCGGACCCTTTACGTCTTTCATTTTCCAATGCTGCAGCGCGCGCTCCTCTTTCAAAATTGCTTGCCAGCGCCTTTGCCAACACGCAGGTGGGGATTGAGGCCGTGCCTGTATACGTCACGACACTTTCATCCCCCTGCCAACCAGAGAGGGGCCTACCAATTGAATTCTGCTTGGCCCCACTTCTTGACTGCATGGCACGGAAGTGCGCTCACGGCTCCTCAAGGTTCTCTGCTTGGAAGACGGACTGGAAACCACCAAACCACCTTGCCACCGCGTCATCTTCACCAACCATGTTGATGAAGTAGACCGGCATGTCCCTCAAGACGTCCTCCAACATTACTTGTACTTGTTCCTTGGCTTCCTCATCGTTTGAAGTGAACTGGAGGAAGCGGGCATAATCCTTGCGACCCGAAGCGTCCTCCACGAAAGCACCGGGGATCCCTTTGTCATCAAAGCGGTCCTTGAAAGGGTAGAGGGCGCTACGAATGGTCAAAGTGTACATGGCAGCCCCGCTGCTGTTTTGAGAGTCGCCGTCTTCTTCTTGACCCTCCTGCCCCGCAATTGTGTAAGCACGTGGCGGCGGCCTTTTGGCGGCAGAACCCGGAAGGGTGAGGGCATGGGAATGCTGCGCGCCCCTTCCAAAATTTGCCATGGGGCTGGCAGGGCTGGCGGGGGTCGTGAATTTTCCCCGAGCTGCACCATCAGTTCCGGCATGCTGGGCAGCAGACCCTTTCGAACCTTGTACTCCAAAATGAAGTGCATGAAGGTAAGCGCGTCCTCCGCATTGGCCGCGTAAAACACCGGCTGCCAGTCCACAAAGCCAACGCTGTCTGGGTCCGACGGTCCAGAATTTGCAGGGGTACCGACGATCAAGCGCAACTGCAAAATTTCATCCACATCCTTCAAGGCACGAACTTTGTCATTGGGATGTTCCCGGAGGGCCTCTTGCACCACCGCTAGGATTCTCCAAGCTAAGGCCCTCACGTTGCCTCCTGCCAGCTGGACTTGCCACAGCTTCGTGGACGCGTCGGCTCCTACACAGGGCGGGCGGAAGACGAACCCAGACAAGCGCCACATCCCAGAAAGTGAAGCAACATGGCTTGTGTTGGGCAACCCTTCTGGTTAGGCAGAACCGTTACCTTGTTTCTGAGCTAGCTGCGGCCTGGCCTTCAAAGACCCAATGCCCACTGCCCCAGCTGCGCAGGCAAGTAACCAGCATCCTGTCACCAAGCCGCCCTGCTTTTGCCATAGGCCCCTGGGCTTTCAATCCCGCTGCAAAACTCACGCGCTTGGTCGGCATGACTGATGAAGGGCCGTTGTTGGAAGGTTGTTCGAACGCACGGTCACAGCTACCAGGCTAGAACATAAAAGAGCAGGGGCAAGTGAACATGTATGGTGCTCAAAATCTTGTCGCACTTCTTGCCCGGGCTGACCTTTCAATTTCGACAGCAATGACCCAAAAAAAAAAGCTTTGGGTCGTAGCCCGGCAATCCGTTCAAAACAGGAACAGCAATTACAGGAGACCATGCTAACATGTTTCAAGTTCCACTCAAGCAAATATTCACAAAAGCCCACTGCGATCCACGCATGGCCTAATCATTGTCGGCCGCTTTTTGGCGCTGGCAAAACTGGAAAATAACGGTGCGCCATGCCCCCGGAAGGCTTGGACTATTCACAAAGACCCTCAAACTGAAGCATTTCGGCGGCATGCTGCCTGAAGCTGGCGATGCCCGGCCTTAATGCCAAAGCTGAAACTCAGAAGTCTGGCATGAACAAGTTGTTTCAGGAAAACCTTGGAAGTCAGCGGAAAAGAGCTTGCACCAAAGAACGGCCATCACTGCAGCAACATCAGTATCAGCAAGGACAAGACCAACTACAATAGCAATAGTTAGGGATTGTTACAGCATATATGATATATGCTCCAGGCATGCAGCAACACAGTGCCTGCATCCCACAACTTTCAAGCAGAACACTCAAAGCTGGCTACTTGCAGCGGGCCTCTTTTTCTTCATTGCAGCGCCGCGTCGGCCGGCCGACGTCCTACACGCAGTTGAAAGAGGCTGGCTCCCAACACAAGTCATCATCAAGGGAGGACATCCACCCTATGCCCAGCGGAGTGATTCCGCCATCGCCCTCGTCCAGCAGGAGGCCAACAAATTAGTTCTGGCTCTCCAGCCGCCAAGAGTGTCCAAGCTTCCAAGCCACATGACTGGCAAGGGCGTTCGCCCCATCTAAGCCAACCTCGTACGGGCAGCCTATCACGCAGGGGACGTGCATCACTGGCTTGCCTTCAGGCGTGGTGATAATTGCTTCAAAATCGTTCAGCAATTTATTTTCGACCAGGCGGCACATGAAAGTCAAAGTTTTGGGGACCTCCCGGATTGCTATCCACATCTCCTTGTCGAAATCCGGGGGCCAAGGAAGATCCGTCTCTCGGATCTTGTAGTACCGCATGCCGTTGGGAAGTTGCTTGCACAATTCATTTCCTACCATTGATGCCGCTTTTTGCGCTAGCGAAGCTGGAAAATTCGAGGTCTAGCCACTCCGCAAAGCGGCCTGGAATATTTACAAACATCGCCGGGCGTCAATGTTGACATGCCCGTGTCATTTCACCCTTGCAGCTGAAGATGTAACACGACATCCGGCCTCATGGGCGGCCATACTTCTTGAGGGCTTTGCTCCAAGAGGTATTGAGGCGACTGGTGTTGTCAGCCGTCATGATCAGCCCGTGCTCGCGGCGCAGTTGGGCCAACAAACTTGTAAAAGCTTTGTGACAAGCAATTTCCGGGTGATGCCGGAGGACTGCCAAAGAGATCACATCGGCCATGTCCCGAGCTTGCTGCCGAACCGGTAGCTCTTTGTACTGGTTTGGACGCTCCGCTGGCCACGGCATACCTGCCGCTGCCGCAGCATCTTCAACGCTCGAAGGCATGGAGAGGTACGTGTGCAGGAAGTCGGACAACGTGCTGCCCAAACACACCTCCAAGCCATGGTTGCGGAGCTGCTCTCGCAGTTGCACCGCGCTTTGGAAAAGGCGGCAGCCCATCATCTTGCCCAGGGCGTCCTGCATGAAGAGCCATGCTTGCACCAGGCGAGACACGACTTCGGGCAGCAATGCTAAGCCGTTCTCTAAAGCCAATTCTTTCAACATGGCCCCTACGGCCTGGGTGTTGTCAAATTCCGGGTGGAGCGACGACACCTTACAGGCCAGCAAGTCAGCCAACAATTTTGCCCTTTCACGAACAAACGCAATAATGCGTTGTTTCTCGCGCCAGTGGTGGGGCTGCTGAGCTGCTGCCAATTGAGCGCCGTCTCGTGTACTGGTGGGGCTTGCGGCGTACAGGCGCAGAAGGTCCAGAACTGAAACATGCTTGCTGAGGATCAGCCCGAACTTGTTTCTGATTTTGCCCCGCAAGAAAGCCATCTCCCACAAAAGCAGCGGCTCCATCATGGTGAGGGTTGAGCACGCCCAAGCTTGGGCCAAAGGATACAGGAAAACATGTTGCGCCGTGAGCTGCCCTATACAAGCCACAAGTTTCAATCAATAGGGCCCTTGCGTGATCCAATCTTAACAGAACAAGTTCGCAGCTCATGCTTTCTGCAGCTATTGCTCGCCCGCTTCCTGTGCTAATCGGCCTGAAAGGCTGGATTCGGGGTGCACGAGATGAGGCAATGCAGCTTCAAACTTCGACAGCATTAGTTGTTGCAGTTCTGTTTGTCATCAGTCGGCGCAAAGCTAGGCAGTCATGCTAGCTGGTGAATGAAACGCCGCGACTCTCATGCGTGATACAGCTTGGGCCTAGGGCCTCACTATGGGCAGTCCTGACGGGCTTTCATGCATCAAGACTTGTTTGTGGCACTTCACCCCTCAGTGTTAAAGCCTTCCTTGTTGAGCAACCAGTCCTTCGCCCGAGAGAACTCTTTGTAGAATTTGCTTTTGCTACTGCCTGCAGACAGCCAGCCCTGCAAACCCTGTGTTGACTACACGCCATGGGCACGCCACGGAAACACAAGTACCCACCGCCAACCTCTGCCAAGCGCTCGGAGAAGCGAGGAAGTGAGCAAACCCCCGGATCGCCTCGCATGGCCTCCCAGCAGAAAGTAAAGCGGAAAGCTGCTTGTAACCCAAAGGCTGTGACGGGAAAATCTACGCTGCAACCTTGCCTTCAGCACTGCATCGTTTTCCAGAAAACCCTTCAGCATGAAAGTGTGCACTACTCGACAAAAATGGCCCAGGGCCAGATCAGGTGCAGCCTCGCCGCCACAATGCAAACGAAATTGCAAAGCGCAGATTTCATCAACCTGGGATTGAAAATTGAACTGTTCCCCGCCTCTCTGGCAACAGCCCGTGCCTTACTCTCAGAAAGGCCCGTGGTCATGTAATGCACGACGGCGTCAATGTACGTCCTGAACACCTGAGAGGGCAACAGCTCTACAAGCCACACAGTGAAAAAATGATCCAGCCTGCTGGCGAGGAGGGCTTCTGGAGCGAGCCCGTGAAGACATCTGCTCCTGACCGTCACGATACCAAAGCTTGCTTGAGATTCATGACGTCTGAGATCTGGACATGTTGAGCTAAAAAAGGAATGGTGCGAACCCAGAAGCAAAGGCACTAGGCATACAATGACCAGCGAGTGTTCAAGATAACAGCAGCTTCAGCGCAGCCGTTCGCGCCCGACCTCTTCCAGGTAAGGCGTGTGAAGCGCCTCAGCAAAGAAATGCTGGGCGTGATCAGGGCAACCAAGGGGGGGACACTGTACATGAAACAGCAAGCAGCTAAGGCAAGCGCTTGCAACACCACAGGAGGAGACACTCGAATTCCACCCCGGGCAAAAACCATCTTGAGCAAAACGCGGCAGAGATACAGATATTCATTTGACCCTGCTATTTCGTAGCGAGAGGTAAATTTGCACAAAGGGACTCACATGAAGCCTCATCAGGTCTGACGTCTGGAGATTCTTGATTTGGTTTGTTTTTGTGTTTGTTTGTTTGTTTGTTTGTTTGTTTGTTTGTTTGTTTGTTTGTTTGTTTGTTTGTTTGTTTGTTTGTTTCTTTGTTTCTTTGTTTGTTTCTTTGTTTGTTTCTTTGTTTGTTACAGAATCGGTTGAAATCACAGGCTCATCGTGATACCACGTGTCGCACATGTTCTTTTTCTTGCGCATGCTCGGAGAATTTCATTGCCCGGCCTTTGCCTGGCAGACAACTGTCATGTTCAAAATTGCCCGCGGCCTTGCTCAGTTCGGGGATCTGTCCGGACTCGTTCCAGGGAACTGTTCTGCTCACGTTTCTTTTCCCTTGGCGTCACCGAATCGCAGCAGCTTGGCGCCTGCGCAGTTTGGGCCCAACACCCGGCCAATTCTTTGAAGATCTCCTTCGGCCTTTCGTTGGGCTTCCATTGTCTCTGGGCGTTCGCCTCAAAACAGTCACCGGGTATCCATGGTATTGCGATGCCAACATCCATTCCCCGGTCGGGGATCGGAAAGAAAACCATTTTCCCTGCGCCGAATCATTCTCGAACCAAGCTTCCAGAATGAGCAACGCATCCGGGCAATCACGCCAAGTTCTGGCAGGAAGCTGGCTCACGACTTGCTTAAACCTTGCAAGCTGGTGGCGCTGGAGGCGGCCGTCCCAATGTACCCTGGTTTGCTCCCACATGGCCGCGCCCTGTTGATTGGCGGCAACTGCCAAAAACTGAGACAGAATGACAAACGCACATGAACATAAACTTTTGTTTGCTGGATGGCGGGAATTGGCTACGATGACCTGCTTGGCTTGGGGGTTTTGTGTCTGGCCTGCTGACCGATTTTGTTATGTAGTTGCTGAATTCAACATGGCTGTGCTGTATTGTTTGGGGTCAATCGAATTGTTGAAAACGGCAGCGGTCCAAACAAGCATCGACCAACCAGAGCATGAATATGTTGCATGAGCCATCGTGACACAACAGTACCGCAACTAGCTCTTTACAAGCCCCGTAGCTTCTAATTTAATTGTCGGGCCGCTGTTGCGGAAGAGGACCCGCTCTTTGGAGCGCCGCCGCAGAAGAGGACCAGCTCTATACAAGCCCCTTCAAATTGGAACCGGGATGAGGAAGCCTAAGCTTCTCAAGCTACTTGCCGGAGCGCCGCCGCCGAAGAGGACCGGCTCTATACAAGCCCCTGCAACTTGGAACCATGATGCGGAAGCCAAAGCTTCTAACTTAATTACCGGAGCGCCGCCGCAGAAGAGGACCAGCTCTATACAAGCCCCTTCAAATTGGAACCGGGATGAGGAAGCCTAAGCTTCTCAAGCTACTTGCCGGAGCGCCGCCGCCGAAGAGGACCGGCTCTATACAAGCCCCTGCAACTTGGAACCATGATGCGGAAGCCAAAGCTTCTAACTTAATTACCGGAGCGCCGCCGCAGAAGAGGACCAGCTCTATACAAGCCCCTTCAAATTGGAACCGGGATGAGGAAGCCTAAGCTTCTCAAGCTACTTGCCGGAGCGCCGCCGCCGAAGAGGACCGGCTCTATACAAGCCCCTGCAACTTGGAACCATGATGCGGAAGCCAAAGCTTCTAACTTAATTACCGGAGCGCCGCCGCAGAAGAGGACCAGCTCTATACAAGCCCCTTCAAATTGGAACCGGGATGAGGAAGCCTAAGCTTCTCAAGCTACTTGCCGGAGCGCCGCCGCCGAAGAGGACCGGCTCTATACAAGCCCCTGCAACTTGGAACCATGATGCGGAAGCCAAAGCTTCTAACTTAATTACCGGAGCGCCGCCGCAGAAGAGGACCAGCTCTATACAAGCCCCTTCAAATTGGAACCGGGATGAGGAAGCCTAAGCTTCTCAAGCTACTTGCCGGAGCGCCGCCGCAGAAGAGGACCAGCTCTATACAAGCCCCTTCAAATTGGAACCGGGATGAGGAAGCCTAAGCTTCTCAAGCTACTTGCCGGAGCGCCGCCGCCGAAGAGGACCGGCTCTATACAAGCCCCTGCAACTTGGAACCATGATGCGGAAGCCAAAGCTTCTAACTTAATTACCGGAGCGCCGCCGCAGAAGAGGACCAGCTCTGTACAAGCCCCTTCAAATTGGAACCGGGGGGATAAGGAAGCCAAAGCTTCTCTAGCGACTTGCCGGAGCGCCGCCGCTGAAGAGGACCGGCTCTATCCAAGCCCCTGCAACTTGGAACCATGATGCGGAAGCCAAAGCTTCTCTAGCGACTTGCCGGAGCGCCGCCGCTGAAGAGGACCGGCTCTATCCAAGCCCCTGCAACTTGGAACCATGATGCGGAAGCCAAAGCTTCTCTAGCGACTTGCCGGAGCGCCGCCGCTGAAGAGGACCGGCTCTATCCAAGCCCCTGCAACTTGGAACCATGATGCGGAAGCCAAAGCTTCTCTAGCGACTTGCCGGAGCGCCGCCGCTGAAGAGGACCGGCTCTATCCAAGCCCCTGCAACTTGGAACCATGATGCGGAAGCCAAAGCTTCTCTAGCGACTTGCCGGAGCGCCGCCGCTGAAGAGGACCGGCTCTATCCAAGCCCCTGCAACTTGGAACCATGATGCGGAAGCCAAAGCTTCTCTAGCGACTTGCCGGAGCGCCGCCGCAGAAGAGGACCAGCTCTGTACAAGCCCCTTCAAATTGGAACCGGGATGAGTTAGTCAAAGCTTCTCTGGCTACTTGCCGGCGCGCCGCCGCAGAAGAGGACCAGCTCTATACAAGCCCCTCCAAATTGGAACCGGGATGAGGAAGCCAAAGCTTCTCTAGCTACTTGCCGGAGCGCCGCCGCAGAAGAGGACCAGTTCTTTACAAGCCTCTTCAAATTGGAACCGGGATAAGGAACGCCGAGGCTTCTAATTATGACCTTCGGTCATTGGATGGCCATTTCCAAACCGCACCCAGGAGGTAGGCCAGACGGTTCGCTACCTATTTGTATACCGCGGGTTCCCCGGTAGGCCTATCGCGGTGAGAAATGAAGTAGTCCGCAACTACGGAAAAATGTTTTTTTTTTTTCGGTCGTGATCTTGGAGATCCTGATCTCTCATTTCAAAAATGAACTTCTCCTCTTTCCACTGCCCGCCGCCAGACACGCCACTGTTCTGGATAGCAGTCGGCCACGGCCTACAACAGAGCACATCAAGGGTCTGGCTTACCAGAACAGTGTCAAGCGCAAAGGGCGCCTCCAGGCCATCGAATCGAAGACAAGGCTGCCTGCACGCAAATGGTCGACCACGTAGGAGATGAACACCTAACATGGGCTGGGAACGGGTATCATGAAGCTACAGCTACTTAGAACTCTGGGGTCATGACGGCGGATCTTCAGGTCGTCTGTTCGCGAGAAGACCAGTTGATTTCCTTCCCCATGCCGCTTCTTAGAAATCTGCGGTGTGCCTTGGGTTCATTGACGGAAAACGAATCTGCTATTGTGCAAAACTGTTGCAAAGCGTTTCTGAGATAAGTGCAAGCTTGCACTTCCAGAATGGCTTGGATGTACGGCGTCCAAGGACATGCATCGGCTGCAGCAATCCTGATATCGAGAACTATGATTTTGGGAAGCGTTGGACAACCAGTTAATACTGTTACAGGTCTTCTGAAACACCGACCCTTGTCTATGCGCCTGGTGGGCGTGGCATAGTACATGGCCACGTCCCACGAATCGGTGACGTAAATCCCCGGAGTTGTGAACTCGTGCATTGCCCGATCCTGAGGACAACAAAAATCTGAAATCTCTATTCTGAATAGTGGCTGAATTAAGGTTCTGACCATTGACGGTTTCAGGCCCTTCATCAAGATGCTCGGCAGGCAAATGAGCGGAGTACCGTGGTAGAATGTGCCCATGCCTCAGGAAATTGATCTGCAACTCGCTCGTAACCATGACAAGGGCCTTAAGCTTCAGGCTTGGATCGCACGGCTTGTACTCCAAGACATGCCATTCGTAATCCCCGGCATCTTTCTGGAAGTGTACCTGCAATCTGTGGAAAACCGGGGGGTGGTGATTACACATAATTAATACCGCGCCTTGGGCTCTGGCAAGGAGGTCATGAAGTCATCGCAATGGTCTGGCTTCTTCAAATCCCAGGCCCTGCATTTCACCTCCAGCGGCAACAGCATAATCGGGAAGCGTGGTCAAAACACAATTGCAATACAGACCTTGCCTCTGACCGAAACAACTTTGCGGCATTGTCTCGCCAGTTTTTGTGCGTGTTCATGATGCAGGTGCTGAGTGGCACGACGGGTAGTTTGAACCAAGATGTCTGCGGGAATCATGGTTCGAAACAACTACCAAGAATACATTCAATTGCTCTCACTTTGGTTGATACTATTATCAATGGCCTTTTCGCGTCTATCATTTCTGCTACTGCTACTTCTACTACGAATACTTCTATTCCTACTGCTGCTGCTGCTGCTTCTGCTACTAGTCCTTTCAACGTTGCTTTTCCTACTGCTGCCGCTACTGCTACAACTCAATCTTCTACGGCTGGTTTCACCAATCCGTCT
>VSDK01021187.1:15596-30262 GCA_009767595.1 Symbiodinium kawagutii
CGTTCTTGCTTTCGTGGCGGTGGTGTCGCTCTTGTGTTTAGTGTGGGGTGTTGCCCTTGCAGTCGTCGTTGCTATGGTTTTTGTCTTCCAAACATAGAGGACGGGGTGAAGGTGTCAAGCAATGCCCCAAACTTCCTTCAGTTGACATGCTTAGACAAGGATCAACTCCAGCCTGGGCAAGCAAGGCCTTCCCCCTCCCTAGCTGAAGCCTCCTTCACAAAGCGTTCAATGGCACACGGCTCAGCGCGATGTACGAAGGATTGGACCTCGAAAAGCTTAGCTTCCCTGGATAGGAAGTGCTGCAACATACACTCGTACCATCTCTTACCCACGTTGCCCTGCGGAGAAAGATTTTGCCAAGTACTTCTATTCTTTCGGCTGGGACGCTGGGGATTGCTGTCATCACATGGGGATCACAATGGCAACAAAGAAGTATAGTTGGGCACTGACTATTCAGCAGGTGCATATAGTCATGTAGTGGGTTCTCAGTGGTTCTTATCTATTCTCATCTCCCATGATTGTTTTCGAGGATACAGCCACCAAACTTTCAGCAATGATTTGCATCTTGGCTGCTGACACAAACTCTGGTCCCACTGTACTGGGGCTCACTGCTGCGTCATTCAGATCAGGCTCTGGTAGAACTTGTAAGTTCTGCTCACCATCAATGTACTTGTAGATGATGTCCTGACTGAAACGATGGACCAGGCAACAACTGATAGCTGCTGTCTTACCCATTGAGAAACATGTTTGAAGGATATATGATATGATATTGGTCAACACATGTCAATAGATATAGGAGAAACTTATGTTCGTAGATCAATCTACTTTGCTTCTCATGGTTTCATCCGAGGCGGTGCAAGATTTCATCTCTCAACAACACTGGGGCATCTAGGGTGCGTAGGCTCCCCCCCCTCAAAATCTCTAATGGCCTTTCCATGGCTTGCGGGTATCCACAGCCATCGAAAGGAAACCCTTCTTCTAGGATGCACATGTCTAGAAACCTGCCTGTTATGATGGATATTCATGTCGAGCTTGGATCGCTATTCACTTCTGATTTGTTTGTTTGTGCAAAAGGTTCATATTCCTTGTACAAGTAGCGCACGCACCAAAGACATGATTTTGTCAGATTGGTGTTTGTGACAAATTGTGCAGCTGAAGAGGAATCGGTCATCATGGGCAGGAAGAGATCAGACATTATGCAAGGCAAGTGAACCATTTGTGTCCAACAGCCACTCACAGCAACGTCATCATCATCCCCTTACCTCCCTACCCCACTCCACCCCACCACAAATCAACCACTGCACCACAAACTTTGAGACAATTCTCACCTTGTACAAACACTACAAAATGGTGAGTAGCCCTAAACCTCGGCCCAAGGCATCCCGACTACATAACCTCGTCTCACCAAAAGTGACAATGTCCGTTTGTCGCTACAAGGTCTTGTGTGCCAACTTTGTCAAGTATCAGTAATTAGTGTCAACGCAATTGCTAGCTCCAGCAACTCCGAAGAAAAGGTCTTAACTACTGATTCATTTCATCGCCGTACGTCCGCCGCATGTATATATACGTTGAAACTCAAATCACACACCCCTTGCTCTGTCTCATATCTCAGCCTGTGCTATGTGCTGACCTATCCAACTGTTTAGGAATATCCGGTGGTTTGCTCTCGAGTGATGGATCACACCGCATGCGACGGAAAACGGCTGAACATCATGTCGGAGGTGCAAAAGGAAACAAGAACTGCCGATCGAGCATTTGAGTAACAAAGAAATGACGTCTTGGAAAAATATTGCTTTGCTCAAACAACAAATGAGTCATCACATGATTCAACCATTGCTGAAATGAGTTGATCAAAAAAAATGCCGGTTTTCTCCAACCAACCACAACATGATCATTTTATGTGCAGAAAACCATCGCCATAACTGTTGATCAGGTTCAACATGGTTCAAGGGAAAAGAATCTAAACATAACTAAACTATACGGAACTAAGCTCATCTTCTTGATTGGGAAGCTTCAACTTGAAGGGAACCATGGTTCCAGGGATTGGTCGCACATCCACCTGGTGCTAAACGGGGCAACACTCAATTGATTGACACCCTTGTCAACCGCCACCTGTACACAACCACAGCAGCATTGCATCATGCACGGCAGTGCCACAGCTGTGCGCTTGGTTCAGTCCTGGATTTTGACACCATCATCACCTGATGCCAGGTTTTCTTCGATTTCGAGAACGTCACCAAGGCCTTGTACCTGCAAGTTGCGGTCTTGAGAGAAGATGACTGGGACTGGGCCTTCCATTGTGACAACGAAAAGAAAATGAACAAAGTGGATCAAAGTGGCACCCAATTGTGATCATGAAGTGGTGCTGTCAAAGGCCTACTACCATCAACCTCTGGGTGAGCGTCAAGAAATAACATGCAATCACAAACAACTACTGTTGGGATATTTGCACTGTCAACTCCTATGGATTGGGGCATCCCAAATAATGAACTCTCCATTTGATGTGTTTTGCCACCAAATTTATTAATCCAGGTGTTCCGGGGTCAACGCTGTACATGGTGGTACTGTTGACTCTCGAAATCAACGTCTGTTGGGACTACTGGTCTGGCACTCATGATTGCTCGCTTTTTCAACATGTTTCAAAAACTAGTAGCTAGTATGGCAACTGATCCAATTGATTAGGCTAGTATTCATCATGATTACTTGTTTCAGCAGCCAATCCATGCGTGGCAACTGATCCCTACTAGCCTGGCGGTTGGCAGTCCGGTGGTTAGCGGATCCAGCCCCCACCTTGCGGCTACCCACAGCTCCACCACCAGCTTTTCGGTGGAAGAGGAGCACCTGTGGCACTGCCGCACATGTCCTGCCCCTCTCTTCCCCTTGGCTGTGAGCTTCCCGATTTAGCACCCCTGGTTTTCGAGTCCCAAAGATTGTTGACAAATGTTGACAAATGTTGGCAACACAACTGTTCTGTCACCCGCAAAGCCTTGGATGATGCACTGATGATGATTGGTAGCATGCCATATCAACCAGCACCACCCAGCTCTTTCCGCTGGCCAACCTCGTCCGGATTTGCAATACGGCCCACGAACTGATTGCCAAACGTTGAAGCCGAGATGGTATCAAACCTTCCAACCGGGGCCGGGCACTGATCAGCCAGGCCACTTCTGGGACCAAGCCCTGGTATCAGTATCTGGTAGGTTTCAACATACTTCAACTGATTGGCTTTGAATCAATCATCTTTTGAGGTGGCTCATGTATCATCATGTATCTTGATTCTTGAAATATCTTGAAATATCTTGAAATATCCAAATACATCCAGACTGATGGAGATAGTCATTTCTGTCTGCATCTGTTTACACTGCGGTGCGTGTACAAGCTACCAGAGCTACCAGTGTGGCCTGGGAAGCTTCTAGGCCAAACAAACAGCTTTGAGGAACCGGACCCCGAATGTTCCACTCGAAGTCGCACCAACGGCAGCTTTGGGACCTTCCGGCAACATGGACCATCCAAAATGGGCAGCTTTGGGACCTTCCGGCAACATGGACCATCCAAAATGGGCGGTTCTTGGTTCCTCCTGTCAATTCCAAGAGGCCCTGCCTGTTGCGTATTCCACGCCATGTAGCGGCACCATGATTTATGCCATGTGCAAAAGGCCATGCGGCACTAGGATATCCCACAATGCTTTCCTCACCCTCATCAACATAACCATGAAGTTGAACCAGAAGCTCTGGCCAACAATGAAGTACCCAAGGTATGGACTGTTCAATTTCCATCCAACTGCCACGAAGCCCACAGAGGCCTCAAGTTTTCTTGGGCCAAACTTTCCACGTGCCTGCAAGACGATTTGCTCTACACCCTGGGGTAGGGTCTGGTCGTGGGTCAACCAAGAGTCGCGGAGTTCCTGCACACACACACTTTTTACATGGAGACATATGACTAACCATGTAGATCTTGATATCATAACACCATCTTGATACCATCTGTCAATATCACATAATACCATCTTGATATCATATGATTTATAATTACATACAGTTACATAATATGCATGATTCCCCTTTTTGTAGCTACAATTGAGTGAGCGCATGTGTCTACAAAACGCTGTTCCAACCCAAGTCAAATGAACTATGTATACAAACTGTTGCTCCAGAATATGAACATCTGCCTACACAATGTAGTCTGAAAGATACATAACCATGTTAGAGTGGTCTGGAATTGAGAGTTGGAGCCGAAGAAGTCTCAGTGCAATTCATAGGGTAAGGATGGTATGTGATTCCTGGTACTGCCTCAAAAGTATTCCAATCTACAATGCCTGTCATGGATATTGATATCCGATCTACCACAATGGTAAGAAGAGCAATAAATATTGGTAAATCGCACTATTGTGTTTATGTCCAGATGTAGTTACATGTACTTACCAAATCTTATTCTTGGACTTATGTCTTCTGAAAGAAAACCATAGCTTCTTAAGGATAAAGAAACCCTGTACTTCCTTCGCAAGACTGGTCTTTCTCCGCGCCTCTAACTCTTTGGCCCTTCTCTGCACCTCTTCTTCTCCTACCGAGAACAGTATGCACAGTATGCAGTTTCAGAATACAAGGAATTGCAAAGACATATACCAGGTATGCATAGGTATGAAGATACATACCACAGATCTATTCATTTCTATTTCTATTGTTTGTGTGCATTTCTATTACATGGTATCAAGCTGAGTATCAGGGTCTGGATATCTCCATGCTAAGAAATCAACATGTTCGAACAAAGATTGGAGGGGCGCGACCGTCTCAACCCACTTTTTTTGCACGATCATGGTGCATGGTGCATGGTGGAGGATGCACTCCCTGCCTTGTGTGATCATGGAATCCACCTCGCTTGTCAAGGTATTCCAGATGGCCTGCACAAGCTGGGAGAGGTCACCGTCAGACATTGAACGGCCATGAGAGTAACGATCGCAAACAAGATCATTCTTTGCACGTACTTGTCATCCAAGTAAAAAAGTGATATGGGGGCAACTGTAATTAATAAGTACTGTACTACAAAGTTCTGTGATCAAATGCAGGATGGCTGAAACTCAGCTAAACTCGGAGTGGTTTCTCAATTTGACTGCTGGGGCTGATTTGGTTCAATATTTTTTTTGATGCCGATCGTCGATCCACGCAAACAATGGGAGGGCGCCCTGAGAGCTTTCAGGGATGATGGCTTTGAGGCTGCATGCTGCGGCCAACTTTTTTCAAGGATGTGGAGTCTCCAGATCTTGTGCTGAAGACCGACGTGTGTCTGCCAAAACAAAACTATGGGTCTTTGTGGTAGATCACCTGCCTCGCTTCTGTCGGGATAAGAGTCTAAGATCAACTTCCGATCATTGTGGAGATTCACTTTCCATATCTTTCCACCATTCATAACATTCAAAGAACAGATAGGTTTGGAACTAGACCTTCCACCTTCCACTCTGATGCTCTGACGTCGCTCCTTTGATGCATTTTTTTAAATTGTCTCCCATGACCAAGCCTGACCGGAATACATTTTCTAGGCATGGTAGGTGTCCACCCGACCCAAGATTCTAGGCACCGCTAGGCATTGCTAGACGCAAACTAAAAGAAAGTTCAACACCTGCATCAAATTTGCCACCATTAAAATGTTGGCCAAACAAGCGCAGTTTGAGTTTCCCCGCAAATTTTGGAAACACAATAGGAAAAACTGCTCAGTGATCTCAATGGAAAACCATGCTGAGGTTGAAATCTTCAGGCTGCATGGGTGTCGTGCGGACCCATGACATGGGAGCCCATAAATGGATTACATCGAGGCGTCTCCAAACCCACTATTTTGTTACTCATTTACATACTGTCTGCCGTTTTCCATCGCAACTGATCAAACGCTCCCGAATCACTGAAGATTACATTGCGACTGGACGGAGTTCGCATGGAACACCTCGGTCAGGTGCCAGGAGGTCGAAAGGTCTGAGTCCTCAGGAGTTTGCGTGAGCATGTCTCCGGTCGACTGCTCGGATTGCTCGGACTGCCCGGACTGCTCTAGAAATTTGATGACTTCGCACCACAAGGCTTGCTCCACTGTCTGGTTCACATACTCAAAGGATTGATGTTCTTTTTGAATGCGCTCTTTGATTGCATCGGCATCAGCTTGTACGGAAGCTTTTGCCTGCGTGCACGCTTCGAGATGGGCAATGATAGGCTGCGCATGTGGCACACATGTAGAATGTAATACCCTGACTCTGACCGTTAATTACTAAGAATTGAAACATAAGCACCAACGGTTTGATGGAAGCAAAATTACTTGAAATAGAAACCATTAAACACCAGTGAAAACATCTAAGAAGAATTTGGGAGGAGCGTGCTATACCAATTGAAACCTGGACTCCAGCCTGCTCTGCATCGACTCGACATTCCCGAGTCAAGTCCTTCCAGGGTCAATATATTATATAAAGGCACATGTCTCCAACATGAAAAGGCTCGATCAGGACATCAGGGTGAGGCCAATTCGATTTGTTCATGGATGGTCAAATGGATCATGCTGGTCATGATGCTCTTGGTTACTTAGTGCGGAAGACAATCAATGCAATGGCGCGGCCAAGAACCCCCGTCCGTCAGAGATTCAATGGCACCGACCTCCAGCTCAGGCAAAATCACTGTCGCTGGAATGCTCCTGCATTTTGGATCCAAAGCAACTGATCAACCCAAAACAATCACAATCGCATGCAGTCGCCTACAAGTGTCCGCAGGCCCTTGGGCTTGGGCGCAAAGGCATTCGAAATTGGAATCAACAGCAGGATTGACTTGGATGTGGGGATGCTGCAGTCTGGGGATGGGGGGTTCGCTGACTTTCCGTGAAAGTTTTAAAAAATTACAGCTGCTCACGTTTGACCCTTTCGAAACATTTGTGGAGCGCCTTGACTTTTTGATACTTTTATATTTAATTTGTCAAATAACAACTTGAGCTGGTGGGAGCACTCGAAGCAAATTGCGGAAACATGTTGGAAAGCAAGGCAGAAAGGATCATCGCCACTGATCAGCCATGCTTGTGAATGTGCTGCCAAAACAATCAAGTAGCATGTTCTGTGTAGGAAGGGAATCAGTGATTAAACACGGCAAGGCTTTGCGAACGCAAAAAGGCGTAAAAACACTGGGCGGTAAACATGATCCGCTTGTCTTTGATCCAATCTGGATGCAAAAATGTTGCTGTTACAAGCAATGTCAAGCAACGTTTTTGATACAGTACCAAAGCCTTTTCCAACAACGTGAAAAATGCCGCCGACACCATACACCCGTGGGCCCATCAAAAGACCAATCCAAAAGACCGTGAAACTTGTCCCTGTATTGCCGCAGTTGCGAAAACTTGTAGCACTTTTGACTACATGGATGCTCAAAGAAGTAAAAACTGATCAGAGGAAACAACTGTCCACCCTGGCCCGTCCTCTGACACGCAATAAACACCTCGAAGATGCACCAAATTCGCGTAGTATATTGGCTTCCTCTCAATTTGTCCAAACACATCAGCATTTTTCCGGTACTCTCCAACTGCCGGCCAAATACATGGGAAAAGTCATTGACTTCTTGCACTTGGCCATCCTCCAACAACCTGAACTGATTGTTGACGAAGAGGCACCACCACATGTAAATGTCTCTGCCCTCGTTGCCTGTGACCATGCTGTGTCTTTGCCACCACCGTGCTAAAGCCTGGAACAAAGCGGCTACCCAACCCTTGAGTTCCGTTTGTCTTGGCAACACCCAAACTTGGGATTTGAGGATCACATATATCAGTTGCTGAACCAGTTCACAATGTTCCCATAGGACTGAATTCATCTATATATAAGAGATAGGACTGAATTCATCCATAAAAAAGATGGTCAAAGATATCAGTTCAGAAAAATATATCATGTGTTTTCAAAACAGACTATATAACTACATCTAATTACATCATTTTCGGAAGCTGATCTGTTTCATGAATGCGCAGGCGCACAAAAGACTGTTGCTCGCAAACGCACAAACAAGCTCTTCCTGAAAGCCCTTTGCCGGCTGTGTCAGGATAGATCTTGAAAACAGGTGGTTTGTCCATCCACCCTGCCTTCACCACTGTCGTGAATTTGTAGCTCCAGACCCACGAAAGAAACCATGTTGACCTTGCACTCTGGGAATTCACTTCCAGGGCATCCACAAGGCTGCAATCTGGCTGACCATCACGTGGGCAGGAGAGTCCCTTGCCCAGAGCTAGCGGACCATAGGCCAGCAATCCCGCAAGCTGATGGAAGTTCGGATCTTCTGGGTGATCACAAATGGGAAGAGCAAGCCATGCAGACTCAGCATGGGTTTCACTTTCAGAGCCGCGGGCTTTTGCAAGGAAACCGCTCCTCGTGATTGGGCCCCACTCATCCATTCGCCATTCCACCTGCTGGGCTTTCTCGTTGTAAGTCGTCTCCAGCTCGTCGAAGACGTACTGCAAAGAAACACCCAGCTGCAGAGAATGTGACTTCACATCAGCCTTGCGAAGCGCAAGCAGCTTGCGTGCTTTCCCATGCCAAAAGCCATATTGGAAAGGCCTAGCTTGGGTAGCATGCAAATCATGCCATTGTCTCGCTGCAACTAACTTGTTCAGTCGCCTTTTCAGGTATTCAAGCCGCAATCTTCCAAAGATAGCCAGGACACAGAATGCCACAAAGACAAACGTCAACATGAAAAGCACCGTGTAAAGTGGTGTGCACCCGTCATCCGACAAAACCATAGACGGAAAATTGCACGCGCGGCAGTCTGAATCACCTGGGCAGAAATCGAAACCACCTCTTGCGGACTGCGTAATTTGCAAACTGTAAACTTTTCTCGCAGCTCAACACTGCAGTTAAAAGCCCTATGGATCAACCGCTCACCCAGCAGCTGGCAGTTGGTCATACGGCTTACAGCACCTTATCTTCACAACAATTAGCCGTTTGACCTCTGCCATTGCTTGGTGATCAAAGGAAATTTGGAAGTCAAACATACAAGTTGTGATAGGTATGGAACGTTGCAGCCGGTAGTCCCTCAGAAGAGATGTCAGAGAAGGAGAAGCATCACCAGAGAGAGAGAGAGAGAGAGAGAGAGAGATGCGTGCATGCGTGCCAGGTAGGACTCGTGCCCCAGGATAATCGAAAGGTAGGCTTGGTATAGCGGCAAAAAAGAGATCTGCGGCAAAAACACTGCGCAAGAATTGCATGAGGCTGCGACGCGAAGCAATACAAGCCAAAACTGTAGCCATGGATGGATGGATATATGGATGGATGGATGGATGGATGGATGCATGGATGCATGGATGCATGGATGCATGGATGCATGGATGCATGGATGCATGGATGGATGGATGGATGGATGGATGGATGGATGGATGGATGGATGGGTGCATGGATGCATGGATGCATGGATGGGTGCAGGGGTGCAAGGGTGCATGGATGGGTGCAGGGGTGCGGGGGTGCATGGATGCATGGATGCATGGATGCAAACATGCAAGGATGCATGGATGCATGGATGCATAAACGCATGGATGCATGCATGCATGGATGCATGCATGCATGGATCGATGGATGGATGAACGAATGGAAACATGGATGCATGGATGCATGGATGCACGGATGCATGCACGCATGGACGCATGGATGCATGGACGCATGGATGGATGGACGGACGGACGGACGGACGGACGGATGCGTGGCATGGGTGCATGGGCGCATGGATGCATGGATGCATGGATGCATGGATGCATGGATGCATGGGCGCATGGATGCATGGATGCAAGAATGCATGGATGCATGGATGCAGGGGTGCATGGGTGCATGGGTGCACGGGTGCAAGGGTGCATGGATTCATGGATGCATGGGCGCATGGATGCATGGATGCATGGATGCATGGATGCATGGACGCATGGACGCATGAACGCATGGACGCATAGACGCACGGATGCGTGGATGCGTGGATGCATGGATGCATGGATGCAAAAATGCAAGGATGCAATGATGCAAGGGCGCATGGATGCATGGATGCATGGGTGCATGGATGGATGCATGGATGGATGCATGGATGGATGCATGGATGGATGGATGGTTGGATCAATGGATGCATGGATGGATGCATAAAGTTTCACTGTTCGTTGTCCCCTGATTGTATCACTGATTGTTCCGTGCACGCACTTTTCACTGTACTCTTTTTGTCTGACCTTGAGTTGTCAAACGGCTCAAGGCCTTGTAGGCCACGACGTGCATTGTACATGTTGCGCATGTCTTGTACAGCTGCACCAATTGTAAATACTTGTATGTTAACACCGTCCCTTGGTGTCACAATCATCTTGATTGTTACACCATCATTGTATAAACAACTGTTCATCTTAAGCTCCAATATGAAACTGTCTGCGACACGACCGCTTATCTTTTTCCTGCACACTCACAGCAGTCTTCCATCCTGTCACCAGGCACTACTACCCGGTTTGCCTTGGACTGTCAAAACGATACACACACATCCTCGAGTCAGTTCCACTCTGACTCAAACCTGGTCGCCCCAGGTAAGTGCGTTATGCACAGGATTTCTCCCACCGATCCTGGTCACCCCAGGAGAAGGAAGCACATAGCAAAAACTCCCATCACCTAAAGTAGGAAAGGGAAAAAGAGAATAGGTCCCCTATTCTCCCCCCATAAAGAGGATGTGTGCACTCCTGCCCCCGCAGGCTCCCGAACCTAGGCGGGTGACTCAACTTGAGGCCGGCTTCTAGGGTTGGGTGGGTGGGGAAAACAAAAGAATGAATGCTATTTTGGGTCAACTCCTAAGCTTGAGCCAAAATGGTGCATTCATTTATGAGACTTATAGATGATACATGCACACCCTATGCCTGCCAAACTCAATGCATGGGTACATCTTAAGCTCCAATATGAAACTGTCTGCGACACGACCGCTTATCTTTTTCCTTCACACTCACAGCAGTCTTCCATCCTGTCACCAGGCACTACTACCCGGTTTGCCTTGGACTGTCAAAACGACACACACACATCCTCGAGTCAGTTCCACTCTGACTCAAACCTGGTCGCCCCAGGTAAGTGCGCTATGCACAGGATTTCTCCCAATGCATTCTCTACAGTCCCCAAGGCATTAAAGGAATTCGAAGACAAGGATCACTGCTGTGAAAGGAAGTCTAAAAAGATAGGTCGGCAGAGAGGCCGACGCAAAGCTGAAGCCGTTGGTTCGCCACCAGGGATCAGCATATCCCAGCCTGGAAATATCATCCGCCCGGTTCGATTTTGACTGGACATATTCCCAATAGCCTTGAGCACGAAGAGCAAAAAGCGCTAGATGAATCAGTTGGCCGAGTTGGGCCAAATCACTGTTGGCGCTACGGCCACGGACCAAAGTCATGACCGCCGCCACGTTGTCTAGGAACCACAGCCCTTGCCGATGACGAAAAAGTTCGGGCCTGATCAGCAATGCAAACAATACCATAGAGAGCTCCAGCTGCGCTATGTGTGTCACCGCAGGTTGCCAAAGTGCTTGCAGCTCAGAACAGTTAGCTGCGACAAAACTCTGCCGAAGTTCGGAGCCATCAGCTTGGAAAAAGATCAAGTGGAAAACACCTGATCCTGGAGCTCCTTCTTCAATGGCGGCATCTGAAGCTGCAAGAAAACGCAAACCTGAGAAGGGCAGAACCGGGAATTCCCGACGAGGCTCAAACCGAGTGACCGCCTCGATCACCTCGAAGCAAGCCAGCAACTCGGTTGTAAGATGCTTGGAGTCCTCTGTCTGCCGATCCTTGATGGCCATGAGACCCCCGTAACCGACTCGGCCGTAGATGCCTTGCTCCAGGAAGTTGGCAACGCCGTACAACTTGGAAGCAGAGCCACGTGACAAAGTGTTGGTAGCCCTTGCCTCATCGATGATGCTCTGGATCTTCTGGTGAAGACGATCACGGGCCCAGAAGGTCACATGTCCAGCTTGCGCTATAGGTTCAAAGTTGTGGGTGAGGCCCAAAAACGTGCCGGATGCTTGCATGGGCTGCTTCTTCTCCGCGGCGAATGGGGACCCCACCAGCTCAAAGAGAACGTTTGTGGACCACTGGGCTGAACCTTTGTTGGACTGGAGGTCGGTGATGGAACCATCATCGAAGTACATGGAAATCAACACCTTGCAAAACCTCCTGGCGAGGGATTCCAGCAGCTTGGAGCATCTGTTGAAACTTGTAACAGCAAGGGGCAACCCAAAAAGAAGGCCAGCATAGAGTTGGTAGGCCGGTTGTTGCCAGTCAGTGTGCCACCACACTACTACGCAGCCGCAGCTCTCCGCCGGATCGACTGGGCAGAATCGGTAGGCTGAGGGCAAGTCCTCTTGGCCTGTCTCCCAAGAGTCACCCTCCTGGAATCGGGCCAACTGACTAGGTGTCCAACTTCGCATCACAAGAGAAACATGCTGAGCTGGTCTCAATGCTGAACACAATGTCAACTTGTTAGCATGGGAAGATCTCTCAGATTGCCCGCCAAGGTGGCCGTCGTCAAT
Source organism: Symbiodinium kawagutii (assembly GCA_009767595.1). Classification (NCBI taxonomy): domain Eukaryota; class Dinophyceae; order Suessiales; family Symbiodiniaceae; genus Symbiodinium; species Symbiodinium kawagutii. Next base: position 28,109 of record VSDK01021187.1, read on the forward strand.
CACTCTTTGCTTACCTGAGCTTTGTGTGATGACATGGCGGGGGATCAATCGAAATGGGGCTCCTTTGAGATGCTTCTGCAGTTCTGATGATGTCAGAGGTGGAGTACAGAAACCTTTAGAGGCATCATCCAGGGACTGCTCCAACAGGAACTGGTCGTCTTTGCCAGGGCGCAGCCTCGACAGAATCAGTTGGTTGTGGTCCTGCCAGCCAGAGAGAACGTCAGAGAACCCAATCTTCACTGCTGGTTGCTGAGGAAAGATTGCATATGGTGGTGCGTAGCCAACTGCAGGCAAACCTCGAACTAAGCCAAAGGGGAGCCCGGTGTCAGCCCATGAAGTAAGCACCATGGGCAGGGCCAAAAGTCCAATGTCACGGTGTTTTGTCACTTGTTGGAGAGCAGGTTCCTGAAAATGACGAAGGTGCAAGGTCACCCCATGCCATCGTCGCTTGAGTTCCCGCATCGCTCCAATGGCTCGAGTTCGCCACTCGCGCAATGTGGATGAACGGGGTTCATGGGATTCAGCAGCAAACTCCAGGTCCTTGTCAACAATAGCCATACCTTCATGTGGCAGAGGCAGCTGAGCACGTTGCAGGGCTTGTTGTTCGTGTTCATCGGGTGACAAGTTGAAGGGCAACAAGGGGGGAAGCGCAGCTCGATGGGTCATGGCTCCAACTTGGTTGCCTTCACCGATCCGTGAGAGCTGTCTGGTCACCCCAGATGCTAGATGCGGCGTCAAAGGCCCATCCCATGCTTCACCTCGAGAGGCGAGCCACTCTGGAAAACTGGAAAAAGGAGGGCTGTTCACCAAGTCCTCAATCATGCCGAACTGAAAATTATCAAACCAAGCAGCCGGAAAAAGCTTGCGAAATGCCAACACGATCGATTCTTGCTTCAACACTGGAAGGGCGACAGCTTTGGGCAACGCATGGATCCCTTGCAAAAGGCTAACCGTTCGGACCCATGAGCCGTGCTGTTTGGAGTGGACTGGTGGGGCCCCCGGGGCACTCGCATCAAAGAAGAGGCCGATCAGCATGTCAGCTTCACACAGCCTGCCTTCCGGGCAATCACACACCAGTGTCATGCCTTGCAATTCACCCAGTTGCTCCCAAAGGTTGGAGGTGCGAATGTGGATGACATAGCAAGCCAGCCACTCATCCTCTTCACAGTTGACGCCAGGGGTCCAAGGAGATTGCCATTTGGTGGTGGATACCCTGTGTTTGAAGCTGCCACGTCCAACATAAACGCAGTGGGTTGGAAGGGTGGAGGAATCACTCAGGTGGTCATCGACCAGGCCTCTAATGGGAAAAGCGGGGCGTTGGGCATGCAACCCATCAGTGAGCCCAAGCACTGCAGCCATAGGGGTCATAGCCCAATCCCTCAAGGCGGCATCAAGGTCCAACCAGTGTTCCCTTCGTCCCACGGAACAGAAGGCTGGCATCCGAGGCACTTGAAGCTTGGCAAAGCCTTTCCGAGCTGCCCACCAACTCACGGAAACCGCAATGGCATAGGCCAAGATGGCGGTGTACGCCGCTTCTTCATTGGACGGGTAAACCTTCTGGCCATCCAACAAGTAGGGAGTCCACTCTTCAGGATCATGAACATGGTGGCAGGTAGCTACAGGCCAGTCATTGATCTCATCGATGTCATGCCGCAGCAGCTGACGCTTGCAACGTGCGCCTCCCAAGGTGCAAGCAGCATAAGGTGTCTCATACCAGTCACCTGTAGCCCACATGGCAACTTCTTTGGATGTCCACCAGTGGAGTGACCGTGCAGGATTCTCACGAACACTGCCTCCTCCACGGGCATGAAGTTTCTGGATCTCCTCCAGAATGAAGTCACCGGCAAGGTTGTCCACATGAACACGCTGAGCGTCTTAGGCTGATAGGTTGGGAAGCCCATCAGGGTAGGCTTCAGAGCGCAAAGGGGAAGGAGCAGGTCGACCATCCGAAAACACTCGAGGAATTTCACGGGCTCTGGACTTTGTTGTGCAGCCGAGAGCTGCCGCCAAGAAACACACTTCTTGCAACTGCTCCGCCAAGGATTGCTGCCGGGCCGGATCTGCTAAGTTGTGGCTGGGATCGAAAACCCAGTCCAAAGGAATGCAGGCCCAACCACATGCAATGAACGCTCGAGTGAGTGGAGCTCCTTTGCC
>VSDK01021187.1:30658-76596 GCA_009767595.1 Symbiodinium kawagutii
TCCACCCAACTCCAACCGCTGAGACACAGGCAGGGTACCGGCGCTCCGCTTTGCTCGGAAGTAGTAGCGGCGGACCACATCCAGAGGGACCGCCACAAACTTGGTAGCGTCAGCTCCAAGACCAGATTCTTGGGAAGCTTCAGGTGCATTGGAAGTGGCACTACAGCCCGCCATAGCATAGGCCAACAGCAACGTGAACAACTTGTCCAAGTAGTCCTCAGCATCAGTGGCCGCATGATCTTCTTCGGCATTGTCTTCTAAGTAGAGCCCTTCAGAGATCTCGCGCTTCCGTTGCGAAGTCATCAACTGGTATTGGAGGGTCTTCACACGGCTGATGTTGAACACACACAACACGCGCTTTTAAATCTCTCGAGTCACCCTCGAGATGGTCGTGTCCGCAGGATGCACTTCTGGAGGAAATTGTACCTGCGCCAGAAGTTCACTTTGGTATCACGCAATTCTGACTCCCCCAACATCGTGTCAAGGTCGCTGAGGGCAATTTTCGAGCGATCTTGTTCCATCTGGCGGTAGTAGAGCCCTACCGCAGCCCAGGCACGCCTGAGGCGCGCTGTTTGGAGCATGGCTTTGTAGCCAAGTCCCAACTTGGCCACCCAAGTCTCGATGGCGGCTTCTGTGGCCCACAGGTACCTGAATTCCTGCAGGTTGGCAACTCCAAGCTTTTTCAGGTTCTCAACAACAACAGCTTCCAAGGAGAAGTTGACACCAAGCTGGTTGAGAATCTCTTTAGCGGTGGCCTTATCGTGGGGGACCCGATCGATCTCCATTGCACAAACGAGGGCGCCCCTCGCCTGCAACTACCCAATTCCCCTTGACTGGAAAGCTGCACCTCGGGTCACCCCCGGAACTCGTAGCAAGCCTGAACGAGGGAGGGCAGTGTGCAGGATGAACAGGGGGATGTGTGGAAGAAAGTGGACTGTAACAACATGGCATCAACTAGGGGGGCTGTTGGACGCAGCGGGGAACAGTCAAGTGACAGCAAACGCTCAGGCAAATCCCTGCAACCCTGAGGCAGTCACTGACTTCCAACTCCATAACAACACTCCCTGATGCACTGTTTTCCTGTCATCACATCGTCGTCGAGCTGATCATGCATGACGGCTCCAAGGTGGAACCTACTCTTATGCGTTCAAATTCGGCTCTCACACTAGACCGATGGACAGGGATGAATCCTTGGAATTCATGCGAAAAAGATCGGCGCTTGCATCGATCCTAAGGCGATCACTGAGGAGGCCACCAGGATGCTGGGCAACGACGGAGGCAGGGGTCACACCAAGGTCTGGACCAGGCTGCTGCTTCGTAGACATCAGTGGTGGACATAGGGTTGACCAATCTCTTTGCCTTACCGTCCGCCTGCTTGTGACGGCAAAGGGTCACCCCCTCTGCAGTCATCACATGGATGTTGGAGTGCTCGGTGGCTGCATAGGTGGCAGGCAAGGGCATAGGAGTCACCAGTTGTGAGTCTCTCCAAGTCTGGTGTAGCCATTGGGCCATCCCTCGCTCCCGAATCACTTTGTTCAACTCCGTCTCCCCGAGGTTCTCCACATAGCGGTTCGCGTCCTCGATCGTCTCGCCGGCCAACACTCTGGTCAGGATTCCTGTGAACGCAGCCCTGTGTTTTCCCTTTATGCAATGCATCAGCACGTAGCTTGAGCCTCTTCTGAACACCTTGGAAATTCCCGGAAGCAGCCCACAAAGGTTGGCGGTCCGCCTTTGTCAGTCGATCCACGGCTTGGGCGCCTGCAGCTTTGGCACTCGCCAAGTCATCCTCTGGGATCGCCTCCCAGGACAAGTGCTCAGCCACCACTGGGGTCGCCCCCCAAATCATGGCTTTGACCTTGAATGAAGCAGCATACTTGGCCGAGGAGTAGCGCAAAGCCATCTGCCCTTCCGATGGCAGGTCCTTCTTCTCTCGCCAGTCTCCAAGAGCAGATAGCTCCTGATCGCTGAAGCGCAGGAGTTGCCCAAAGGTAGGGCTGACTCGGCGCCAGGAGTAAGTGGTCATGGTCTCCACATTCTCAACATGGAGTCCCAGCTCAGCACGCATAGTCTGCTGGATCTCGTTGATACTCCAGGGTTTGCCTTCATCACGGAAGCACAACCCGCAACTCTTCTGCTTGGCAGGGGCAAGGGTGCGGTAGAGCTCCATGATCGAGTTCTCGGCTCCAGGCAAAGCCGTTCAGGAAGGTCCCTGGGATCGCGTAGTCAAAACCAGCACGATGCTGGCGCTGCTTGCCACGGCTGCAACGGCAATGGAGGAAAGCTCCAGTGAGCTTTATCGGCTCAGTCCTCGTGACATGCAAGTAGCGAACCACGCCAAAGCTGAGCAACCAAGGGGCAAGTAGCGCCGACCACCGCTCATCTCCAAGGTCGTGCAACTCTTTGACCCGATCTTCCAAGATGGGGATGAGCACCGGTTCCGCTACTGGAGCTTGCCCTTTGGGTCCTGCAGCTCGGGGGACAGCCGGAACCATGACATTACCCAGGTCCATGTCCAACTGGGCGTGCTTGTTCATCCAACGGAGTGCCTGCATGGCCCGGGCTGGAGCAGAGGCACTCTGCATGAAGTGGTCCAGGTCCACCGTCTCGGGGGGTGCCGGAAGGCCTCGGATCTCAAGCCACTGCTTGAGTTCCAACCAGGTGTTCACCACCCTATCAATCGTTGCAGGCTCTGCATTTCGGACTTTCTGCTGAGCGATCCTCTCACAGGTCTGCTTCCATTCGGATCGCCTGGAATCAGTCAGGATGCCAGCAGGTTTAAAGGAGCCCATGCCAATGAACATGCTCGAGAGGCGCTGGATACGTCGAGCCACCTTAGCATCATACGGTGTGGCAATGGCCATAGTCCGAGCTTTGTGCTTCAAGATGGTCTTCCTTGCTGGCTTATTCAAAGAACGCACTGGCAGAGGTCGCCCCTCCGCCATCTGGGCACCAGCATGGAGAAGGCCTTCATTCACTCGAGCACGCACGGCCAGCCATTCATCGGCAACATGATGCCCTGCAGTCCCCACGGCATGGTCGAAGTCCACGAAGGCAAAGGCAAAGTCCTCATCACGCGTGAACCCCTCACGCTCACGCCATTGCCTAGCACGGGACGCTGCAATCTGCTGAAGGGCCTCTGCCGCATTCCGCCCACCTTCAGGGTCACCCCCTGAAGAACAGGAAGCAGCCTGGGCATAGTAGCCACCACCATGCGCCATGGCGAAGCAACCGGAAACGGCAGCAAGGGTGCGGAGAGCAAAAACATGCTGCGAAGCATCAGAATGGGGGGGAACACACTCAAGCTTCCAAGAACCCTGGCCCGAACCCCGCAGCTCGGACATAGGTGCCTGGGGCACCAGAGCTCGATGTGCTCGATTGGCACCAGGTCCCCACATCGGCCAGGGTCGCCCCCTGGGAGCGAGTGGGAACAGCTTCGGAGAGGTCCAACGCGCAGGGGAAGGAGAGCCTCCAAGAGCCCCAAGCCAAACCCTCCAGTAGGCGAAGATCTCCACGGCATGCGCCAGACCAGGGCGGTCGGGTTGAACCGCCGGTCGAAACTGCAGGCCATACATCTCCTGAGGACAGAAGTGTTCCTCTGGCAATGCGCCCAAGCTTGCATCGGGTTAGCACCATGGGGCACCAACACACCTCGAGAGGTCCACGTACCAAGCCAAGGGAACTTGAACCCACCTCTGCGGGTAGCACAGCGGTCACAAGGGAACTCCCCGCATGCTGCCCTATGGAGCGGAGGCAACTCATCGAACTCTCCCAAAGACGGGGATACCCAAGGTGCATGGAAGATCTCCACAACACTGACCCAACACCGGAAACTTCCCAGCCTGCACCAGGGCACGAACCTGGGCCTCAGTAGCCACAGCATGGGTTATCCCAGGGTGGTCGGTGGACATGTGAGGTCACCCCTCACAGACCAACACCGGTTGAGAGGCCTTATAGTTCACTAGTTCCCTTCTGACCTTATAGTTCGTCTATAAGTCCGGTCTGGTGCATACAATGTGTCAGGCTGCTTGCGTGTCAGCACAGCCTTGGCCTGGTGCAGCCTGGGTCATTATCGTCAGTAAATTTGCAAAGTGCGTGCTGGGGATCACTCAAAGCCATGGTGGGGATCACTCGAAGCCATTTGAAACAAATGATACGAGGTGGGGATCACTTGAAGCCATTTAGAAAAAAATATATATGATACGTATTGTAATTGAACGAATATGTTTTACATTTTTCAATGGTATATCCATGTATGTTTTGGATTTCTTGAGATATGTGTCATTGTTTTGATAGGGGTTACCAAATATGCTTTTGACATGTGAACCAGAAACCCATCAACGACCTAAGGTGCTGTCTTTCACCGCTGCGCCACAGGGGTGGCAATTTTTGACTTTCGCACATGACTCGCGCGGTCCTGCTCACACAAGCTTTGGGATCCGCTGTGGCTGTGGTGCTCTCAAGGTTCCAAATGAAAAACATCCAGGAAACAATCTTGTGATGGATTTCTGATGCATCGTCGACTATGATGATAGCCCACATAATGGGAGCTCATAAGTAAATTGGGAGGTTTGACCTTTACACAAATAACCATATAACACGTGTTGCTTTAATGTTAGCAGCAACATCGATCTCCGGAGACGTCCACAGCGCTTGATGGCCAGCTCATTGTGGCGTGGTGCTGGTAAGGAAAGTTGATACCTCAGAAAGCGTTGACTGCCAGATGTGGCAAATCGATTGTGCAATTTGCCCATGGCGGTTTCTGAAAATAGAGGCTCCCTCATCACTTTTGATTACCTGTTTGTAAAATTTAGTAATGATATACCAACCATGACAGGGGGTCGCCTATTTTCAGAAACATCCAATTTATGAGTTTGCAAGTGATTCTTCTGGTGCTTGTCGGCAGCGGCTCTAAAGATTCCACTGCAGTCCACACTCTTTGTAGAACATTTCTTTTTTGAGTTGTCGATCCAGCAAAAAGATCCAGCATCATCTCTAACTTTATATATTATGGCATAAATAAATAAATGATATATATATATATATATGTATGTACACACACATATGTATATAATCTATTGGATAATTGGAACATTGCAACGCAATGGCAAGAAAACCGGATGGACGTGGAAGGCTTGCAAAGCAAGTGCGACGAAGGGCAAGACGTGCCCAGTGGTTGGCAAAACAAATCTTTCAACGGCTTGATGTGCAGCGCGTGGAACGCACATTGACAATCGTGCCCTCCGTGTGTTCTCTGAAGAAACGCAGATGGCGGCGCATGTTCTCCGTTTTATCTTTGTTGAAGGGCCGCATTTACACAAAGCAACTCTGCAAAGAAACAATTGTGGAACTCATGCGGCTGTTACCTTTCCAGCTGAACCCGAAAACATCGTTCTCTTCGTTTGTGGAGGCTCAAGGTCGACTGCTGTGTAATTTGGCCAGACACATCAAAAGGATGGACAATCTGGAAACTCAAACGCTTGATGTCGAGGTGAGGGGGCTCAGTGTGCTTCATAAATACTACAAGGCATTCATCTGATTTTGACATGTTGAATGTTAGGTTGAGCAGCTTGGTCATGATCATTATTGGAGTGTACCCTGTGCGAAATATTAGGTGGTATTGGAAGCCCTCCCAAAAAAAGAAAACCGAACAGAAACCCCTTGCCGTCTCAGTTGCCTTGGCAGGTCCCAGATTTCGAGGCTTGCGTCAGGGCCTGTGCAATTCGTGGGTTCGATCGTTGAATGCGGATGCATTCCATCAGTACACAGCAGAATCAAAGCAAAAATCAAAGGTGATTGAAATGGACTGGTAGCTAGAATCATATTCTTGCTGTCAGCTATCCCATCTTCATTGATCTTGGCATGCCCATTTGCTAGTGGAATCTAATGTCAGGTTGCCTTTTCGTACTTAATTGCTTGGCTAATTCAACTCAAAGCTCGCATCCGGTCCACTTGGTCGACTGGAGATGTTTCCGTGGTTCTCGGAAAATTAGTCTGGGGCTGGCAAAGCTGCGCGCTCTGGCCTGAGGTAAACGAAGCCCGCAAGCTGAGCCGCCCACGGTCCTTTTCCTGCAAGGCTGATCGGATTGAGTGACATGAGTAATTCAAAACAAGGTGATTCATGCTTACCATGGCAAATAATTCAGAATTATCAATATGAGTGTGGCCAATTCTCAATTGTCTTGATGGGTTGAATATTGAAACAGTGAGAGTTTGTGGCAGGACGATGATGTGGCTGAGCCTGCCCTCCCTGAACCTGAGGCAAGTTTTTCACACTATGTCTTGACCGCATGCGCAGCCTGACCTTGTGCTTGAGCTCGTAGATGTCGCAGCCCATTCCAATGTAGTCTCATCTCTCGTCCTTGGTTGAATTTCAAGTGGCGTTTCGATTGTGGTTGGCGAGTTGTTTGTTTAGGTTCCCCACCTTGTAGCCCTTCATGTCATTCCATTCACTCGCTGAAGGATCAAGTTGAAGTAGGGTGATGTCTCAGGAAATAGAAGTTCGAACATTCTTAGCTTCCACAATTGTTTTCTGACTATTCTTTTCATATTTTACAGGCTGAGGATCCTGAGCCACCTGCTGACAACATCCAAGAAATTTCGGATGATGAGGACTGTGTGTACATTGAGTGTTCAAGTGCCAAACTTTACTGACAAACATGGTATGTTGTAAAACCATTTATTCACTCTTGACCAATTCTAGGGTTTGATTGTTGAAGGACGGTGATGAAGATCCTGGATGCCAGGATCAAGATGCGCAGGACAGCATGCTGGGTCATGTTGACATTGAATCCGTAGCAACGTACTACTGCGTCTCATTTGAAAGTGCTGAATGTTTATGCTGATATCATGTTCTGGCCCCTCACAGGACCCTGCGGCCTTGGTACTGGATGATCCTGATTCTGAGCGCGAGGAGGACCGTGATGTCAAAACAATGAACTCTGATTGGGTCAAAATATTCATGAAAGCGGCAGAGTCTTACTAGTTGATTGCCACTGACCATGGAACATGTTTATGAATACATTCTTACACAATCCTGGCCATTTATGTTCAGGACCTTGGCGACGAAGGTGAGACCTATGAGGACACTGTGATTTGTGTTTGACAACTTGCTTCAGAATCAGCTTCCCCATCGAAATAATTGTCACAAACTGCCATCCAAGAGTCGATCCACCCAAGAGCTGAAGTCGTGCAAGATGCTGCCTGCGTGGCAGTGAAGCAATGCAGGACTATCAACCAACGCCGTTGGGTGTCTTCTTGGCGAGACACATGATAGCCCGATTGCAGAGTGGCGACCCTTGGCCTAAGGCTGGGCTTGATTTTTTTTCAGTTCAAATTGTGCATTCTATATCTGTTACCGTAGAGCCAGCGATATATTAGTATGTGTGCATAGATATACACGCATGGAATGCTGAGTGTTGCAGTGTGCTTTGAGCTCACAAGCTTTGTAGCTTTGTTGCCATCGTTGCTCATCTGTTGTCAGGAATGCCCGCCAAACCTACTTGATGCTATGCAAGAATTGCACGATGAGGAGGCTTTCGATGTTTGAGTTGTTTTGGCATTTGCATTTCAACGTGTTCTGGTAGACCCATTTACTCATACTGGCAGGTTGAGGCATTGCACGCCGCCTGCGCCACAAACAATGTGGTCTGGGAGGAGATGAGAACGATTGAGTTGAAAATTGATTTTGTTTTTTTAGGGTGAGTGGAACTTGAAGTACTTGCTAGGACATGTTGGAGGAAATGTTGCAGAATCCACCAGACTGTGAGGAGTATCTTTGTGCATTAGTTTGTTTCTGTGATTGGTTTCTTACGATTGAATCATTTTTTGTCAAAGTGTGTGTGTGTGGCAGGAGCCTGGGAATGGCCAAGATGAGCGCAACTGTGATGATTTCGAGGTGGTGCATGCGTGTTTTGTTCTAGTTGTTGCAGGGCAGGTCAAGTTTCACGTGTTTTCTGCAATCAGTTTTTGTGTTGTTCATGAATTTGAATTGCTTACCTGGCCAGGAACGTGGTGCTGAGCAATACCTCGAGAATGAATCCGAATGGCAGGAGATGCGGTTATATCAATCTGTGGTCTTGTTTTGAATCCGTGGTGCGTTCAGGAGTTGGTTGATGCGCTTGAACGGCATGCAGGGCAGCTCGAGGTCTGCCCCATTATATGCAATTCTTTGGCCAACCATTGCAATGAACAGTGCGTGCTTGGTTCTTGGAGATCAGTGATTCATAAAATGAATCTGCTGACTAGTGCTTCCAACCCAACGATTTCCAGGAGTTGGATTCCGATGAGGACTTAGACAGCTGTGGAGGAATGGTTTTGCCTCCGGAGTCCGATGATGAACCTGTTGATGACTTTGAAGACCAGGACTGGGCTTGCAGAAAATGATGTGGCCAGCTTTCGTATCAGGTTGCCATTGCTGTGTGCGTTTTTCTATTCATGTGCGAGGGTTTGTGCGCCTGTGCTTTTCTGATGTGTTCCCCAGGAGGTGGCCAATCCAGGATGCCCGGCTTCTTCGAAGGAGAGATGTTGATGGTTTTTGGTTATCAGCGGAATTTTCTTCACCACCACATGTTGCCAGTAGTTCATGTTCTATAGTAATTGAAAAAATGGTTTGTTTCTTTTGTGTGTGAGTGCGCCAGTGAAGTGGTACTGTCAGGAGAACCTTTCAGAATGCCAAGCAGATGCCGGGGAGGAGTTATCTTGTTGTTTTTCTTCTCTGAATGTGCCTGTGATCAATTGCTTTTTGTCAGGAGCATGTCTGGCGCGAAGCTGATGCATCACAGGACCGGTTTTTCTTTGTTTATGAACGTGCCTGTGCTTCACTACTGTCAGGAGATTCCTTCAGGCTGCCAGCATGATGATGCTTTGGAGGAGTTCTGTTGTTGTACATTTCCCCCTATTGTATAGTGAATGTAAATGATCAACTGTCTTTTTTGTCAGGAGCATGTCTGGTATGAAGCTGACGGATCACAGGACCGATTTTTCTTTGTGTATGAACGTGCCTGTGCTTCACTACTGTCAGGAGATTCCTTCAGGTTGCCAGCATGATGATGCTTTGGAGGAGTTCTGTTGTTGTACATTTCCCCCTATTGTATAGTGAATGTAAATGATCAACTGTCTTTTGTCAGGAGCATGTCTGGTATGAAGCTGATGGATCACAGGACCGATTTTTCTTCGTGTATGATTATGAAGGTGCCTGCGCTTCACTACTGTCAGGAGATTCCTTCAGGCTGCCAGCATGATGATGCTCCTTTGGAGGCGTTCCGTTGTTTGTACATTTCCCCCTACTGTATAGTGAATGCAAATGATCAATTGTCTTTTGTCAGGAGCATGCCTGGTATGAAGCGGATGGATCACAGGAGCTTGAATTCTTCTGTCATGTTTTCCCTGGTTGTGTGCAATGCGGGCATGTCTTGCCAGGATCATGCGTGGGATGGAGCTGACTGCTCAGAGGAAAGCTGTTTTTCCTTCTTTGTGTTTTTTTGTGTGTGTGTGTGTTTGCCTATGCTGTCGTTGGATTCTTCTAGAATATCAAATTGCTTCTCGAGAGAATTTTGATTATTGTATTTTTCTTTCCCTTTAATGTGCATGGTGCAACTGCAACCTGTCAGGACCATGCTGAGTACAAAGCTGATTGGTCGGAGGTGAGCTGATTTTTTTGTTTGTGTACGTGAGTGCGTTAATGCTTAGCTGCTGTCAGGGGCATCCTTTGAAGCAAGAAGTTGATTCCCTGGAGGATTGAGCTCTGTGGTTTTTGATGTTTTTGTTCTTCCTTGCAGCACCCCCCCTGTGTTCAACTAGCTTCTGTCAGGATCATGCCTGCTACGGAGCCGAGTGGTCAGAGGTGAGCTGAACTTGGTCTCGTCTATGTGCATGTCACATTGTTCAGAGATCATTGCAAGATACCAAGTTCATTCCTCGGAGGGATCTGTTCTGTGTCTGTCTTATGTCAGGATCAGCATGCCTGCCATGAAGCTGACTGGTCGGAGGAGAGCTGTTTTCTTTTTGCTTTTGTGTGTGTGAGTGTGCCTGTGCCTGTGCTGTCATGAGATTCCTCTAGAATATTGAAGTGCTTCTTTGGATGATTGTCTTTATTGCTTTTTCTTCCCTTATAGTGTGGGTGGTTCAACTGCCTTCTGTCAGGACCATGCTGAGTACGAAGGTGACTGGCCAGAGGAGATTTTTTTTATGTGATTGCAACTATGTTGCGTGATTGCCAACAGATTCCTTCAAAATGCGAACAAGATTCTTTGGAATTGTGTCTCCAGTGTGTCTTTGTTTCCCACCTTCTATGTAAGCTTTTTTCGTCATGGTTAGGAGACTGTGTCGGCCAAAGGCGAAGCTCTTCAGGAGGAGAGCTCATTTTCGTTGTGTGCTGAGATTTGTGTTGTGGTTTTGCTTCTGAGTGTGCTGTTGGAATTTGGTCATCCCTTTCAATACTATTTCTTTGTTTTCTGGCTTCAACGTTTCTTTTCTTGTTAGCTTTTGTTGAGCCATGTCTTTTTCAGGAGTCCAAGGAAGCCGATGAGCATGCTGCGTGGGAAGAGGTGTGCCGCTGCTTGTTGATGGCGATTGATCTGTTGGTGTGGGAATTGAATCTTTTTCTGTAGTGTTTCAATCTGTTGTCATGAGACCGTTGGTAACAAGGGCAACAATCTATTCTGACAATTCATTTGCTTCAGTCTTTATATAGCATGTGAAACAGCCAGTCAATTTCTTCAACGTTTTTTTTCATTTTTGTCAAAGTTCATTTGTGTATTTGCATGGTTGCAGGAGCCTGCCGATGGAATGTGCCCTTCTGCTTGGGAGGAGAAGTTGCAATTTCCGTGATGGTTGTTGGTTCAGTTGGCCGTGGTGGGGTGGTTCTTGAAATTCTTGGGTGCTTGCAGGACTCAGTGGCAAACCTAGCTGAGCCTGAGGCCAGGGCTTTGATGGCTGCCTTGTCCAAGCGGTTGCACCCCGGTGAGCACGAGCTGTGGAAGGGAGAGGCTGTTCATGGCCTTCCCACTTCGAGCCGTGCGCCGCTTGTGACACCAACCAGAGATGCGTATGTGTACATTCCACCAGAGCATACACCAGAGAAACCGGTCAACCCACAGCGCAAGTCCATTCTGGTGGCCCAAAAGAAGTTGGAGTTGCAGGTCAAGGAAAATTTGAAGAACTCGAAGGCTGATGCTTCGAAGGTTCCGAAAGTTGTTCCTGAGGATGTTGCCACGGATGTGCCGGCGGAGCCTGGCAAGAACTCCAGAGGCAATGGCAAGCCCAAGAAGAAGAACAAGGATGGCAACGACAAGTCGAAGAAGCGGGCTGCCAACGCAGGACCCATGCAAAGTGCACTCAATGCATTCGTGGAAGGACGTCGGAAGGATGGTGTGGGGTACTTCGATGCCCTGAAGCTTTGGAAGGTTTCCTCTGAACGTCAAGCCATTGTAGATAGCTTGAACCCTTCGGAGCGCAAGCGCCGCCGTTTTTGAACCTTGAACATGTGAACCATCTTTTTGATTTCTAGCGATTACCGTTTGGCATTTTTCACACTGAGTGACTGAGTGGTTGGCTTTCTACATGTGGTTGTTTCCAGGAATTTTACAAGTGGATCATGTCATGTTCAGGGATGTTACCATTTCTGACCTGAGTTGTTTTTAACTCGGCTGTCCTGTTTGCAGCATTGCGCGTTTGCTTGCTGCGCTATTTGCCCAGATGGCAGATAGTTCAATCCTGAAATCTCGGGGCTATAGGACTGGGGTGTAACCTATCGGGGTGTGGCGCGAATGTGTGCCACTCACAGCTGAATGCTGTAGCTCTACATGTTGCTCGAAGTTGGTGAGGAGTCAAAACCATGCCGTATCTCAGACAGTGTGCTCTGCAAGGGATTGGAATGTGTTGTGCTGCCCACTTGCGTCGCAAGCAATTAGGCCTGACGCCAACGTTCATTCATATTGGTTCTGAGGTTGCGATGGGGAAGAAACCCAGCAAACTCAGCCTGACCAAGTCTGAGCAGGTGCGCGTGGGATGTGGGCCTGTGCAACGTGCATCAATGTTCAGGATTTCAGTTGCAAAATGCATTCGTGCTGCACTCTCTTTTGTGTGCTTGCGCACATGTCCTTGTGGCAGTGGTTTGATTGTGGCCCAAAGCTTAGCTCCAGCTTAGATCCACCATGAAGTACAGCCAGTTGGCTGCGCTTCTTACAGTGCTTGTGGCAACCTATGGTGAAGTCCAGGAATGGGAGGGAACGCACCTTCAAGAGGATTGTGCAGGTACAGGCTCTCTTGCTACGGCTGCCCATGGGTTTGGGGGGCGGTCCTGCCAGAGGGACGTGGCCTGGATGCGGTATGAATTGTTTAATTCAATGCTGTGTTTTGCAGATTTTGCATTGTGCTTTTTATGAGTTGGTTGGGCTAAACTTGTTGTCTACACATGTTGTTCTGTGTGCTTTGTGTGAGTGCTTTTCCTGTGTGCAAAGTAATTGATTGTTTTATTTTTGTGCCAGCTCAGTTGCTATATTCTCGTTACCACGACCTTTTATCACCGATCGGATTCATGTGCATCCTGCAGGCTGTCCCTGGCCTCAATTATCCACTCTGAAAGTATGGCATGAAACTTGCATTGACAGGTGTTTTCATGAAATTGAGAATTCATGCTTTGTGCTGTGAATTGATTGCGTGAGGTACGGTCGCTCCGCCAGGGCTGTATTTGGTTTTGCGGACCGCCCTGCAGTACCTGGATCTGGTTAAGCCGCGGCAGCACTGGGCGATCATCCACGCGTGTGCGTGGTTGCTTTGATGCGTTTTGTGCTGTGGATCTTTGTTGTTCTTTCTACTTCTCATGGTTCTGAACGACATTTGAAACATGCTGTCACGATTTCGAACTTCCATGATTTTATTTTTCACTGTGCTGTGAGTGGGTCCCCTTGTGTGTCTTGTAGGTGTTGTCCAACTTGTGTGCGTTGAGTTGGTGCTTCTGGACTGATGAATCTTAACCAAATTGGCTTTCTGTGTCTTTTCCTGGCAGGGTCCCGGCAGTACAAATCCGTGGTCCGTGCCAATCGCCTAATCAGGCGTTGCCTGTATATGTCACTCGGATTGGTATATCATTTGCCACTGCTTACATGAATTCATTGCTGATGAGTGAAGCATGTTGTGAAAGCAACGAGTGAAAACATGTTGAAATTGACATGTGTGCATCAACACGTTCTTCATCGGGCCATGCTGGCTAAGTTGCGAGTTTCTTTTCCAGAAAGGAGTGCATTATGCGCTCGAGAACCCGGTGAGTTCACTGGTGTTCTCTTACCGACCACTTCAGGCAAGATCTCATTTTGTTTACGTCATGATTGTTGTCGGAGACCTTGTGCATTCAGAACTCCTTCGAACATGTGCACTGCTGAATGTTTGAGTTTTCATTGTTAGCTGTAGTCCATAGTTTTGACATTGTTTCAAATATCTTTAGGTTCTGTTTTTTCAGTGGTAGCTGAGGGGAGGGTGAACCAACCATTTTAGTGGCGCAGGCAATGTTGAGGCGGCACAAGGCGTTTGCGATTTCCATACCGCTCGGATCCTTTGGATCGATGTCAGAGAACCTAGCCTGTGCAATTGTGCAACCATGTGCATTAACAAGCTGTTGATGTGCTTTCAGTGTAGCTAACATGGCTAGTGGATTCTGGTTGATTTTTAGATTTGATTTGATTTCAATTTGATTTGATTCGACTTGATTCCAATGAGCGGTCCATTATGGATGTTTCTCCATTATCAATCGCTGGCTTGAGTGGTACCTAGCATCTCCCTTAAAGTGGTCTTTTTGGGTATACATGCCTTCTAAGGAAAAGGGTCACCATTTACACCACGTGTGGCTGGCTGCGGCAGTTGGGCACTGTACTCGATCCAGTGAGGAGGTGCGGTTTCCAAACCCATGAATGATGCTCGATGGCTCATGATATGATCGATTATGATCGGTGCTCGTTCTGGAGACTGTTTGATGTTCACATGTTCCATCTTCCCAGCCTGGCCTGTAGGTTACAGCTCAATCGGATCAAGAGCTTCTTGGGGATCCAAATCGTAAAGCGCTACCGTGACTCCAAAGGAGAGAGCAAAGTAGTTCCTTGGCCAAACACTGGGCAATTGGTCAGACATGATGGGCAATTCATGACTGTCATCTGCATGTGTGTGCAAGGCTGGTGGGAAGGACTTGGCTTCAACAGCTGCCTATCCGATTGGGCTTGGAATGAAGGCCTGTCAACATTACAAGTTCTTCCAATCATCAATGTGCATGTTGTATTCTGAATGCTTGAAGTGGGTTTGCCTTTTGAACAAATCATAACCAATGGATTTTGAATCCCACATGACTTTGGAAACCGTCCTTCAAAAGACAACGATTTGCTGATGGTGATTGAACTCGCGCACTTCTTGCCATGCAGGTAGCAAGTCTTCTCTCTCAATATGTGTTGCTTGGCTTTTTTTACCACAGCGAAAGCAAATGACATCCATTAACATACAGTGATTGCGAACCTCATATGATTGTTTGCGCTCCACGGGTCTGATTCTGCGCATCGAGGAACGAGAACGACCCGCCATTGGTTCCTGACAACGGCTTGGAGTTCTGTGACCAAGATAGCTGCTCAAGCGACTCAGGCATTGAGCATATCCTAGATTAGTCAAAGACTAATCTGTGACCCATGTTGGCCTCTCTCAATGAAAATAATGGATGTAAATAACAACCAATAATTGGTTCAGAAGCTGTATGAAAATCATTTGAAATGTTGACAGCTTTTCTTATCAAAAATCCGATGTTGGCTTTGTGGGGGGCCACCATGTCAAACCGCTTTGGGGTTATCGCTGCGGGCTTCAACAGCCTGATCAGCTGACACATGCTTTGTGTGTCAAACCGCTTCGGGGTTGTCGCTGAAGGCTTCAACAGCCTGGTCAGCCAACACATACTTATTGTGTTTTGGGGTGATCAAAAATCTGAAAGTGCTCTGCAGAACACATTGCCTATTCTCTTCCAAAGCGCTGTGTACAAGAGCCACACCAGTCAATGTGAAGAGAGTATTGATTACCGAAGCCATCTCAACTTGATGTTTTCTTTTGGTGGAAGTGTGCCTGAGCTTGGGAGCCCTGGCATGCAGCAAGTGGGGAAGTGCTACATGCTCATGTGTGTTATACATTAAGGCCATATATGGATATGACATTGCTCACGCACACCAATGTGTGATGTATCTTTTTAGTATGTACATATATGTATAATATGTCAGTGGACATGTTCACTTTTCGATTGAGCATCCGAGCAAAATCGCAACTTGACCTTTCCCATAGGTCCCCAAACAAGAGCCTTGGAGGCCCATTTCTTTAACGATATAGAGGGGTGGAAAAAAAGAAACAACCAATTCTGTAAGATTCACGAATTGCTGATTGTACCCTCCTATGATTCCTACGATCCGTGGTATCCCACCAGCTGAAGTCCGGCTGCCTTGATCCCTTTGGCGAGCTCATTTGCAATCAGCTCCGGGCATACTGCGTACCTTAATTCCAAGACAATGAATTCACAGGCTCCTACCGATATGAATTTCTTGCTCTGATCCACCGATATGAATTTCTTGCCCTGATCCACCGATATGAATTTCTTGCCCTGATCAACCGATATGAATTTCTTGCTCTGATCAACTGATATGAATTTCTTGCCCTGATCATGAAATTGGAAGGGAAACCATGAAATTCCAAGAAATTTGCGACACTTAGATGCAAGAAATTCATGACAGTAATTTAAAAGTAAAGAAGCTACAGATTAATTGGTCGTTATGAATTTCTTGGTGTGTTTTCCAGGTCCATGAAATTCATATCACCATGAATTTCATGACAGCTGTGATCAAACCATGAAATTCATGTCACATAAAGCCACCAACTAGGTTTTCTATGCCAAAACACACCGTGAAATTCCGTGAAATTCCGTGAAATTGACCATATGGTTCGGCTATAAGGGCCTTGACCGTGAAGAACCGTGAAATTCATATCCTGCTCAGGACACCATATTTTATCCTGGTATGTGACTTGTCTTCATCATATTGATGTGTTTTTGCAAACACCTTTGAGATTTGCGATTGTGTGTGCAAACCATATTGCTAACATCATCGCGTCCAAGGGCTGAATTGCCTCCACCTGGCATTTTGAAGAGATTGCGTTCGAAGACGCCGCCTTCTACACCATTAGAACGAAGTCCCAGTGTTACTTGGGCAGATCAAGTCGTGGCTAACATGACCTCTTCTGAACGAAAGACTTTCCTTGATGTTGCCATGAATGATCCCGACAAGTTGGGTCAACAACTAGCGGTGTTCAAGGGCAAGTCAAAAGAGGGGAAAGGTAAGAGCGCCAAAGGGAAAACTGCCACCAATGGGAAAGGTGTTGGAACCACGGGAAAAGGACATGGTAAGGTACGTGAACAATCAGGAGAGGGGAAAGGTACTCCGTCAGGGATGTCAGTTGTGCCTCCCAGCTCTTGGATCAATCCCCGAGCACCCCGCCAGGATGGATGTGCGGCAACTTTGATCGATTCCAGTCCTGAAACCTGTACCACCACCACCCCCGTTCATGCCACCCTGGTGTCCGCTGTTGGTGGGAGATCCCGCTTTGAAGCAAAAGCACCCCATAATACAACAACAGACCAGCGCCGCCAGAAGGAGAAGCTCTTGCCAGGTGCTAATCTTGCAGGTGATGACGTTGACCAGGTTGACGATCCCACCGCCAAGCAAGCCAAGAAAGATAAGATCCGAAGAATGAATGCCGGTGCCATAGAAGCTGAGGATGGCGCAAAGAACAAGCGTGAGGTGAAGGCAACCAATGATGAGGAAGAGCCAGTTCCCAAGAAGAGAGGAAAGGTGAAGGCAACCGAAGATGGGGAAGAGCCAGCTACCAAGAAGAAAGGAAAGGTGAAGGCAACCGAGGACGAGGAAGAGCCAGTTACCAAGAAGAAAGGAAAGGTGAAGGGAACTGAGGAAGAGCCAGTTCCCAAGAAGAAGGAAAAGGTGAAGGCAATTGAGGAGGAAGAAGAGCCAGCTCCAAAGAAGAAAGGAAAGGTGAAGGCAATTGAGGAGGAAGAAGAGCCAGTTCCCAAGAAGAGAGGAAAGGCGAAGGCAACCGAGGAGGAAGAAGAGCCAGTTCCAAAGAAGAGAGGAAAGGTGAATGCAACCGAAGATGAGGAAGAGCCAGTTCCCAAGAAGAAAGGAAAGGTGAAGGCAACCGAAGATGAGGAAGAGCCAGTTACCAAGAAGAAAGGAAAGGTGAAGGCAATCGAAGATGGGGAAGATCCAGTCCCCAAGAAGAGAGGACAGGTGAAGGCGACTGAGGAGGAAGAAGAGTCAGTTCCAAAGAAGAGAGGAAAGGTGAAGGCAACCGAGGACGAAGAAGAGCCAGGTCCAAAGAAGACAGGAAAGGTGAAGGCAACCGGAGATGAGGAAGAGCCGGTTCCCAAGAAGAAGGAAAAGGTGAAGGCAACCGAAGATGAGGAAGAAGAGCCAGTTCCAAAGAAGAGAGGAAAGGTGAAGGCAACCGAAGATGAGGAAGAGCCAGTTCCCGAGAAGACAGGAAAGGTGAAGGCAACCGAAGATGAGGAAGAGGCAGCTCCAAAGAAGAGAGGAAAGGTGAAGGCAATTGAGGAGGAAGAAGAGCCAGTTCCCAAGAAGACAGGAAAGGTGAAGGCAACCGAAGATGAGGAAGAGCCAGCTCCAAAGAAGAGAGGAACGGTGAAGGCAATTGAGGAGGAAGAAGAGCCAGTTCCCAAGAAGACAGGAAAGGTGAAGGCAACCGAAGATGAGGAAGAGCCAGCTCCAAAGAAGAGAGGAACGGTGAAGGCAATTGAGGAGGAAGAAGAGCCAGTTCCCAAGAAGACAGGAAAGGTGAAGGCAACCGAAGATGAGGAAGAGCCAGCTCCAAAGAAGAGAGGAAAGGTGAAGGCAATTGAGGAGGAAGAAGAGCCAGTTCCCAAGAAGACAGGAAAGGTGAAGGCAATTGAGGAGGAAGAAGAGCCAGTTCCCAAGAAGACAGGAAAGGTGAAGGCAACGGAAGATGAGGAAGAGCCAGTTTCCAAGAAGAAAAATAAGTTGAACCAGGCTGCAAAGGAGCAGGAGCCAGAAGAACCACCTGAGAGAGAACCAGCTGAGAATGCGCAGCCTGAGATTGCCTTGAACAAGAGCAATAAGGTGAAGCAATCCGAGGAGGAAGATTTGCCTGAGGATGCCTCGAAGAGGGGTAAGAGGGCGATGGATGAACCTGAGGAGGATGCCTTTGAGAGCAAAAAGGTAGAACAACCTGAGGTGGAACATGAGGTGAGCAAAAATTTGATGCCAGCCTTCAACGAAAGCGCCAGCAATGGAGAGTGGGAGGTGGAACAGGAAGATTCGGTGAGGCGAGGAGACACCCTCTATTGGCCTACTCAAGAAGATTGGGATGAGTGGTATGACCAAAATTGGTGGTCGACGGGCTGCGAAAGCGAGGATCCACCACAGGATGACACCTTGAACTTTGAAGCCGAACTGGAAGCAGAGCTTGAGTCCCAGGCAGGCGCTTCTCAAAACAGTTCAGGAAGAGTACGACAACTACAACTCAGGGATTTGAAGGCTGTTCATTTGTTCAAACCAAGTGGTTTTTCGAAGCCTGAGATCAAGCCCAGAAGAAGTGTGACACAGCACCAATTGAAGATCAACAACATGGAGTCAGTGCGTTTTTTTCGACCCTTTGAGGAAGAAGACAAGAAGGCAAAGGTTGATCAGAAGGAAGCAAGCCCAAAGATTGAAGGCTGGCCTAGCTACACACCCTTGCAAACCTTCCGTGAACTCGTTTTGTACCTTTCAAACCTCATTGCCATTGATTCCAAATGATGCTTTCTCAGCAATCATGTTTTGACCAGGTGAAGCCAAACCAGCTTTGATACTTGGATTTTTTAGGATTGAAAACTATGCAACCGTGAAATTCTGAAGTTATCAAAGCTAGCATTGCTAGAATGATGATCTAAGGAACCGTTCTGGTACTTCTGACACTGTCCACTGCGCTGCTCGGGGCTGCGCTATCATGTGCATGATGACTTCAGAGTTCAATGGATCCATACATGTATGTGCACATGTCTATATACCCAAGGACCATGGACGTGGTCAAGTGCAGCTGCGTCTATCAGTCCGCGATGCTCAGGGCAAGTTGCAGCGGGTCGCTGGCCCAGTCAATGCTGTCGGCTGTCATCGATGAATCGTTGGAGCATCCTTAGTTTGCGCAGAGGTCAAGCGCCTCTCGCCGGAACAGAAGGACTTTATCAAAGGTATGGCAGCTCCTTCTGACTTGGATGTTCAGGACTGATCACTCTGTTGTTTTTCTATTACCATTGCGTTGATTTATTTAACAGTGGAAGATTGAAAAACTTCAGGATTTGAGTCGATATATCATACGGAATGCACACTTTGATCCCTTACGAATATATTTATATCTATATTTATATATGTATGTAAGTGAAATACACATAATTTTTTTTAGATATATATATATATACATATATACATATATGTGTATATGTAAATGTATTTGTATAATCATACGAAATATATTTATCTATCTAAATGTTAAGCTCCCAACATGGATTTCTATGGAGGAACGGCGAATGCTTTATGGTGCTATGGATCGCCGATTTCAAGCTGGAGGCTCGGTGAAAGGCCCATTCGTTTCTTTCTGGATATCAAAGATCTGTGTGATTAATGAACCCCAGGAATACACCACCGAGATTCCACCAGTGAAGTGCTTTGGTATGTCCCAGCGCTGGCCATCTGCTAGCTCTGATCTGTTTGATGTCAGCCCTGGCTTAACAAACCCAAGTTTGGTTAATTGGGCGAGGTTACCGTTTAAAATGGAAACCACAGTTTTTTCGGGATCCTTCCTATTAGTCAACCTGGGGGTTTGTTAATCTTAGGTAAACATAGATATGTGTTCAGGATTTCCTAGTTTTTGTCATCCTTCCTATGTGTCACCATTATTTGCTGATCGAATCTTGTTGTCATCGCTGCCCTGTCAGACATGCCGCCTGCTCTCTTGCAGAAATTCTTCGATGCCTCCGGGTCCCATTCCAAGAAGTTCCTTGGCGCAGATCACTGGCTTTGATTGAGCCCCACTGAAATGACCAGAACGGTAGGTAAAACCGTTTGTTTCAAATGGGTCTGGAACATGATGGTGAAAATCTAAATCAGAGATGTAGATACTTGAAGCAAGTTCTTGATTTCCCTGCCCTACTTCATTGAGGTTTGACCTCTTAAAGGAATGGCTGCTTGCCGATGAGATGTCCCTTTCTTTGCATTTATCGAAACTACAGATGATGGAAAAGTCCAGATTCGCTTCAACACTGTCAATCTAGAAACGCCAATTTTGTACCGAGTCTGCTTGTTGATTATTCTCCTATCGAGTCGAGGCGTGATGTCACGCTGGAAGGAAGCATCTCACAGCAGCTTGTTTTTGCAAAGAGCTTTAAGCGTGTGCAGCGCTGTTGGCAATGATTCCACCTGCGTACGTTATCTTTGTTAATTCACTTGGAAACTCAGGAGTAAGAAGGACAAGAATTACGAGGTGTTTGTTGAGATGACCCTCTTAGACATCGAAGCGAAATATGGATCTACGGAGTCAGGAAGGCGACATCAATGGGAAAGTGTTTGGTTGGTCTGAGCTCTAGCTGTAATACTTCTGTTCGGTGGATGCTTTGTTGGCTGAACTCAGTTTTGATTGGTGCAGGCAATACATTGACAAGCTGGTCAAGACCCAAAAGGGACGGGCCCATCCTAGCAAAGAGTTCAAAAAGGACAAAAACATGAGGCTGTACAAGGTGTTCAAACACGTGGAATGGAAAAGTCTGAACCTTTGATTTGTCGCACGATATGTTCAAGAAAAAATCATATGAGGACACATGTTGAAAACAGTTTGCACTTGCATAAGGCCATCTTGAGTCTATCCTGTTTAAGGTGGCAACGAGAATGAAGCATCGACCCGAGTCAAGTCAACTGGCGCGCTGCCCTTTGGTAATGATGAACCGGATGATGATGGAGCGGAGGGATCTCAGAATCCAGCTTCTGCAGACAGGCGAAAGGTTCTGGGAGGAGTGTTGGATAGCATGATGGTGCTGGGACCCAAGACTGAAAAAACCAAACCTTCCAAGAAGAATGACGAAAGTCAGGATGATGATCAGGAGGAATCCGGCAATGAAGTTAGTGACGAAGAATCCGAAGGTGACGCCAAGGGAAAGAATAAGAAGAAGAACAAGAAGAAAGGCAAAGGCAAGACTGAAAAAAGAGAAATCACTCCAGAGGCAGGTTTCAGCAAGGTTAATTGCGCAAGGAAATTCAATCAAAACGTTTCATATCAAACATCAGATCTTTGCACGGTTATCCTATTTTTCCCTTCAATAGAAGCTTCAAAATCAATGGGGTACATGCTGAAGGAGAGAGAGAAGCGCGCGCGAAAAGCACGGCTGCAAAGGATTACCAAAGGGTTTTGCCCTCATATGACAAAACTATACAAAACTTGAGTCCTGCACGTCCAACTTTGAAAGCTTTGCGTCCGAGCCACCATGAAGAAAGATCAACTCAGGCGCCGAACTTTGGCAGGAAAGACCCGCAATGCCTCGCAAGAGCTACATGAGCATGGTGGGAATGAGGTCTGGGTGTGCAGTTGTCAGGTCTTGTGACAAAAGGGCCAATTGAACGTTGAAATTTGCGCAGGACTTGAAGAAGTACCTTGCTACTAAGCATGGTTGGTTGAATGATCTTGTCGCTGAGTCAGGCCCTTACTTTCTTCATTGTTCATCTTCGTGCTGCTGTGTGATCTTACTTCCCATTTTTCCATCCTTTGAGTATGATTGTGAAATTGAAGCACTTACTTGTTATTAAGGCTTGAAAGGATGGCGCTCAAGGGCGACACGGACGTCCAGATTGAAACCTACTATGAAACGCAGCGTCGTGCGATTGAGGATCAAACATGGGGAAAGTTATTCTGTTCAGACCCTTTAGCTCTTACTGCTTTTCAGGAGTTGGAAGACCAAGTGGAAAGTGCACGAGGAGCTGCAAGAACACTGCGCAGCCGTACCAAGCTCAGTGATTAGAGTTTTCCTGAAACTTGATGCCTCGCTGGTAGAGTGATGTTTGCAAAAATGATCCGCAAATCAATCGCATTCAGTTCAACATGTATCAGGTCTAAACTATTGATTTGCAATCTTCAGAGTAAACTCCATGTTCAGAGTAAACGCCATCTACATGTCAGCTGTTGAGCTCTAGACTCTTAGATTTCGACATTTGGCAGGCAAAAAGAAACGTGAGGGAAAACAGCCTGCGATTGCTACTGACACGGAAGCAGCCTCTCCGCCAGAGGAGTGGCCAGTGTTTTTTGCTGTCAAGTCTCGAAATGCTTCCAATTTCTGAACACATCCAGGAGGCAGGAAGTACGCCATGATCGTCCTTGGCTCTGAGATGTTTTGGGGTTCGATGTATCCTGCATCAGCATTTGGGGAACCAAATGAAGCAAATTGCAGCTAGTGAAAATTATGTTCAAGATGTTTGAGACATCTCTCTGTGTGGATACCTGAATGTGATGCTTTACATAGTTGTATCCTAGCTTGATCTGACAATCGATCTGCTGGGCAGTGGGTGGATCCAGTACCGTTGCGTAAAGCTGCAGTGTGTCTGCTGCGTTTCCATTGGCATCGGTCAGTGATCTCAGGGGTTCATCGATCTTGATGTGCCACGTGCTCAAAAAAACAAGCATTGCGTGCGCAAGATGTGCAAGTGGATGGCTACCGCTGTCTGATTAAAACTTCAAAATGCATCGCTGTGTCCATGATCAAATTTTGAAAAGTAACAGCGGCGTGTGATGTGCCAACTTTGGTTGGGATGTCAATACTGGACTTTTGTGGCTGACAGGCGGATGAACGTGACCGTCATATCTTGGGAGTGCCAAGTTTGATTTCTGACACACTCGATCTTTTGCTGAACGGTGAGGTGCTTGCCTTACCACGAATCTATTTTCTTCCCTTGCCTCCATACAGCCTACACTGCTGTAAATCTTGAGGATGATTAGCAGTCTTCTTTCTATAGTTGTGTTAACTGATCTTAATTAACCGTGTGCGCATTCAATGTTGCAGGCATCCATGACAGCGCTATCGAAGAAACTTCGCTCTGTCCGGAATTTACCTGAGTATTTAGTTCCGATGCTAGGCTGGTGAGTGGGTGTTTCAAAAACATGTTGCCAAACCACAGTGGCCACGCATACTTCAGGAAAGCTATCTTGGATCTGGCGTGGCGTTTTGACAGCAGCGGTGGCTGGGGACATGAACGGGTGTTCCACAAGTGGTGCGCAGAGCAAGAATTTAGACATTGCTTGCCTCAGCCCTTTATCTTTGAGGTGCCTAAAGCTACTTGATTGCAACCCCTTGGCTAAGCTGATTTCTTAATTCTTGAGTTGTTTATTCTTCCCCAGTTCCAACATTATCTCGAATTGCTATTGGCAATGCAGGTAAAACCACAACCTGGTGGAATACAGAGTGTGAAGATTGGAATGCTGATGCCGCACGAGATCTTTTCTTCCTTGTATCACTGGCGTGATGGTGTGATATTCTTCAACAATTTGGTGTCATCTCCACACGTGTCTTGACATTCTTTGTCGGTGCTGCCGGGATGCGTTCTCCAAGTGCTCCACTCGCAAAACGTGCCCCCTGATGTCCTCGGAACCAAGGATTTAGAGCAGTATTGGCAAAGGCCAATGAGTCGAAAACTGGCTTTCGACACTTGGGGCGAGGAGTCTCCAGCAGTGTTCTTTCGTCCCACTAGCGTAAGATGAAAGCTTTTGTTTTACAATGATTTCTTCTAGGATCGGGTGTCCTTTTCTGGGGGTAACAAGTGTAACATGCATGGCTTATGAGGGAGAATCTGTCAATCATAGATAAGCAAGGGCCCCTATTCCACATTGACCTGGTAGATTCCAACCAACATTGTTTAACCGTTTCTTACCTTCACTGGAATGGTTCACTGGCCCCCTAACCGTGTTTATATCTGCGATGGGTATTGATGTGATGATGGTTCAATGATAATGACATGGCAGTTGTGGATGATGATTTATCTATCGGTAGTCAATGGTTGGCCGGTTGGCCAGTTGTAACTGATGGGTAGTTATAGGCAAGTGAACCACAGCAATTCTTTTTGGGTCTCACTCATGGAGATTGAATGCTGGTTGAGTGCCGCTATCAAACCTTAGCCTGATGCAGGATCCTATGGGGAATGTACTGAAAGCAGTTCCACTCCGGTTATATGGCGATGGAGCCGAAGTTGGTGGCACCTTGCCTTCTCAATCGTTTTCGGCATGTTTGCGAAACGCTTTAGAGCGTTTCATTTTGAAGCATGTAAGCATGTGCAATGTAAACAATGCAAGCCTTTGACCAATTGGTATACCGTATGTGCTGTAGTATTGTATGGTATATGTCATGGTGTGCGTGTCAGGATCTCAGCACTTTGAGCTCTATTCCATGGTGGCTGTCCTCAGTGACCAAGCCTCTCCGAAAGATTCCCGCTTCCTGTCCCTTGATTGCAGTCAGGATTCCTTTGCAGTACTGCGAAGATCAGTCCAGCCAGCCAAGAGTGTACTTCTACCTAGGCTGTGTGTTCGCAGCACCGTCTTCACTGATGGGAAATGTCACCAGCAAATTCTGCAATGGATCGCTTGGAGCTTCACTGCTATGTGTATCTTGTTTCTGCCATTAGTAGACTTTGCTAATTACTTCAACACCCCCCACACACACAAGCATAAAAGCGTCAAAGTGATTTCCAATGGAGCCTATTTCGAATTTGTTAGCGCTGTGAACCGCCAACAGTACGTGTTTGGTTCAGGTACTGGATGCTGGCCATCCTCCGATCCTTGGGGCCGGCCCTTTGATCAATCCTACATGCCTGAATGGTTTCGGCTAGCTGGAACGCCATTGGCTGGTGGCTGGAAAGCTGCTTTCGATGGTGTGCAGGCAGATCAGGAATGGCTGCACCGGGTCTTCAAGCTACAAAGACTCTAGCTCAAAATCATTTGGTTCTGAATGATTTTTTCCATAATCAGGAGGTTTTGAAACTAGCAAGGTATGTGGTTTGGCTGGTTACTTCTGCACACTGGTTCTCTAGTTGCGTACCCCAATTTTCTTCCAATATTTTTTGGGAACCATATACATTATGGGTTCTGTGGAAGGCTGGTAGTCTTAAATTCATGGGTGTTTGTTTAACCCCCCAAGGATCCTGGCATTCATCAAGACGACAAGTTTGCCATTACTGTTCAGCTGTGCGCTGGCTTCGTGCTGGCGAGCCGCAGTCCAAGCTGTTCACAGCTTATGGCGATCACGCAGAGCTGCAGCATGAGCGTCATGGCGTCAATGTCACGCCGAAACGACTTGTCCATGATATGTATAACCGTTTTCTATTGGTTAATCACCCTAATGTGCGTTTTTCATTCAGCCAATTTTAGCCACATCATATTATAGCAAGATATGATAGACATGCATTGTTTCACTGTTCCACCCCAAGGTTGCTTACAACCAAAGACGAATGGCTGGAAATTCACGGACAGAGTCCATTCACGGACATTCCCGGTTTCTCTCCGCTCCGAAACTTGACTTACTAACGTTTGCTTTGCCCACTGGAAACAAACCCCTGCTAAAATCAATAGGGAATATTGAAATTATGGTTTTGATAACTTAGTTCAAGTTTTGGGTTTGGATGCAAAATTCCTGGCAATCCAGGAATTTTTCCAGATATCCTGCACATTTGCGATCTCCAAATCATCCCTGATGCCGTGGCCAGCACACTCTTAGAGTTTGTGGATGGAGTGCGATCGAAGGACAAAGAGCTGAACGCATATCGCATTGAATATGAACGATGGTGTCAGGAAAACAGATCCTTGGCTCCATGGACAAGACCAAACAATGTTTCAACCGGTGAGTTGAAGAACCCATGAAATGTAAAGTTGTTTATCATATGTGATTTTGACAGGGTTGACTCATGTGCTTTTGATTTCTGATCTATACCTATGTGCATTTGTATATGTAGATTTCTCTAGGTTGGAAACCCTTAGATTTTCTAGATCCCATGAGGCTGATCACCACAATTGGTCACATTTGTTCTGAGGAATTCCTTTTGGGGCCCGGGCAAGCAAAAAAATGTTCACCATGGAGACTGTGGCTCCTACGGCCACGGCATATGCTCATGTTTCCCAAAAAGCTCTGAAGGGAGCAGCAGCTAGATTGATCATCTTTTGGATTGCGCCCTTGGTTCATTGCAAAGCGATCGAACCTGGAGCCACTGTGGCGTCGAAGTGCCCTGGCATTTTTTCCGCAATGTTTCAATTATGTTTTTGCAACCCTTGGCTTTGCCGTCTTCTGTTCACAGCTGTCACGTTTGACAACCAATCGAATCCCGATATGACCTGATCCATGATCTTTGTTGTAGAACCAGTCCGTTATCAAAATGCAGTTTTCAATTGATTTTTCTGGCTGTCGCCAATTAGGCACAGAGCAAACCTGTTCCTGGCGCTCACCACTATTCATTCCACTTTAGCAAACCATGGGTGCCTTGTCACGCAACAAAATCAAATTTACTGTTCGTAGCAGGTACGAATGTAGTGCGTTTGTTCACTTGATTCATGCTTTCAATCCATCACGTTTCCCAAGGCGATTCTTCGAAAATGATGAGCCAATTCAAACTTTGTACACTGCATATTTGCAACTGCGGAGGTCGTACAACTGATTCTTGTTGTTGTTTCAGTTTCATTTTTTCTCTGAGAGCGATCAGTTTTCTAGGATTTGTATCGATGAAAAATTGTCCATGAGTATTCTTTGTTCATAGCTGCTGGGTGGCCCTAATGATGCTAAATTGATATCAATATGGGTTGAAAAACAAATATGGAGTCAAAAAAAGTTTTGAAGTATCATGAATTTTTGCAGCGCTGGTCAGGTAGCCCAAATATCATTCAGTTCAGCCGTTGAAAACATCCATGGATTGATGGCTTGCCAAGGGCTGGCAAATGATGCGTTATCCCGTGGTCTCCTCCGATGGCCCTTATACCCGAAGATCCACATGTTGCAGCACTTGCTGGCTGATTGGCCCACCATGTTCGGCAACTGCCGGTATTTTGGTCTCATGCAGGATGAAGACATGGTTGGAAAGATCAAGCGCCTTGACTATATGTTTAGTCAAAAACCAGTGGATTGCAATTGGTTCCAGAATTGTTGGACACATGTTTTTTTTCCCCAGCTATGGTTGGATAACTTGTTGTCCAATTTTTTCTTGTCTCCTAGGAAAGTGGTGGGCCACATACACGTGCGGACCATGAGTGTGTCAGCTGCATCGCACTACGCGACTGCGGTGGCGTTGCGATGGGCGGGCAAGGAAGTTTTCACAGTTTGAACGTGCCGGAAAAAAAACGTGACAACCAAGCCTGTGGAGAGTGCGTCGTTGATGTTTTTTGGGTTGATGTTTTTTTTGGGGGGGGGGCTACTGAAAAGTAAATTAACCAGCTGCCTAACTAACCCCTACTAACGGCTCAAGACTGCATGGTCACAGTATATTAACCAGCCGCCACAAACTAACCCCTATAGGCTCTAATTGGCTCGAACTTGTGGCAGGCGCAGCATTTCAAGTGCCATGTGCAAACTACAGCTTTTCTGCTGCCTATGTTTGCGCCAAGCGAAGCTAAATGAACTGCACCTTGATCAGTGCACTCGTGTTTTGGCAGTGTATTGTGCCAAGTGAGCTATATAAACTGCACCTTGATCACTGCACAGTGTTTCGGCAGCGTTCACTCCAACAAATATTCTTTTATGTATCTGCAACTCTTGCTGGCTGACTTTCTGGGCATCCTGTGGGGTGGGTGGGGAAGGTCAAATGAACTATAAGTCGGGCAGTCTTATAGTTGAACTATAAGGCCTTTCAACCTGTGTTGGGAACCACACCAATGAGGTCGCCCCTCACCACCAACTATTCCAGGTCACCCCTGGAAACCAAAAGAATGAATGCTATTTTGGGTCAACTCCCAAGCTTCAGCCAAAATGGCGCATTCATTTATGAGACTTATAGATGATACATGCACACCCTATGCCTGCCAAACTCAATGCATGGGTAGAACATTCACATTGTTGATCCATTGACATCTTTTGTTGCACTCATTGTTGAACTCATCTATTTACAAATCTTGTAGGACATATCGTCAATCTCCTGTACACAGTGCGGTCATTGTGATGACAAAACAGGTGGCATTGTTGGAAGGTGACTCTTGTGGTCGGCTCGTAGCGCGGGATTGTTGGCGTCGTAAGCCTCATTGTCGAGTCCTTCCACTGCCTTGTGAACAGACTGTTCACTTCCATCTTGTTGGCATTCAACTTGTGGATGCCTTGTCCTCCCTTGCTCTCTTTGTAGAGCGCTGCTCTTCTTCTTCCTCTTTTGCCTGAAGGATTGCTGCACGCATTGCCTCCTCCTGGGCTCGAAGTGCAGCTTGTTGAGATTGCACCCATTGTCGGTGCTCTGGGTGG
Source organism: Symbiodinium kawagutii (assembly GCA_009767595.1). Lineage (NCBI taxonomy): Eukaryota > Dinophyceae > Suessiales > Symbiodiniaceae > Symbiodinium > Symbiodinium kawagutii. The sequence goes on from VSDK01021187.1 coordinate 59,205, forward strand.
CCAGGATTGCGCTTTCCTTCAATCGTGGATTGTCCCTCAGCAGAGTTGGTCACCCTCTTGTAGGCCTGGAGTGCGCAGTAGATTGTTGGCGGCAGTCTTGCCAGTCCTTGTGCGCCGGCGTGGCGCATGGCTTGTTGGAAAGCCGTGTGAATGGGATTGTTCTCCCTCGAAGCCAATGCTACGAGACCCCACACGTATTCCTTGTCGTACGTGTACCTCTCAAAGAAGTTTGTCACGTCATAGTTGGTGACATGTGCCACCAAGAGATTGTTCCTCTCAAAGGCACTGAGATTGTATTGGTCACCAGACAGCAATTGCGCATACTGCACGGAGTGGCCTCGTTGAAAGTTGTTCACATGTGAACTCCAGTTGTAGAAGTCAAAGGTGACTCCAACCATGTAGAAGCCCTCTGCATTGTCGAAGAGGGTGTGGCCCATTGAGATGCGGTATGCAAGATTGCAGACCGCATCCATTGTAATGCCACGGAGGATCAGTTGCGCCCATCCTCTCGATTGTCTGAATCCTCCATCCAGCATTGTGAGCTCTCCAGTCTCTTTGTCAACCATTGCCTCGAACTCGGCCTTGGTCATGGCACAGAACCAGATTGACTCACTGGCACAGGATTGCGCTCCGAGCTCAGCCCAAATATTGCCATTGCCTTCCTGGACCGGCTTCACAATTGCGATTGTTGCCATCTCGTCCAGGATGAAGCGATTGTTGACGGCAAAGACGCTCTTTGTGCATCCATTGCCCAGTTGTGGCAGATTGTCATAGTCCAGTGTGTCGAGGAGTTCCTCGATTGTCACCACCTGGACATCTTCCACATCTCTTGCTGGGCTTGCTGCGGCCATTGTCTTGGAGTTCAAGATTGTTCTCTCGGCCGATTGCACGGCTAGTGTCCAAAAGGGCTGCGGCGGCAAAAAGAAACTTGTGACATGCATTGTCATGACGAGAAATGAATTGTGAGCATGCAGCAAAACAGCTTGTCAGCAAAAAGAACTTGAAACACTATTGTAGTCCATGTAGTCCACATTGTAGTACCCATCCATTGTATCTAAGACATCAAGGATATTGTGTACCATGGCACAGATGTACAGTTGTATGTGAAACGCGCGTGCGTGGTAATCGTTTGTGGGTGTTATTGGCCACGGAGGCCGATGTTGTAGAGGTGTTTGTGAAGCACCTCTGCCGTTGTGTACTTTGTGAGGATGTCTGCAGTGTTTGCTATGGTGTGCACTTTGTGGATTGACAAAATGCCATTGTGCACCAGCTGTTGTATGAATAGGTATTTCAGGTCAATGTGGTTTGCTTTCTTTGATGACCCGATTCTTGTTGCCATGCTTTTGCCGCTTGTTGGGTCGGTGTAGATGCGTATGTCGACCTTCATTGTTGGCATTGCTTCTTTGATGAAGTTCATTGCATTGCATGTAATGATTCTGTTGCTCCTGCTCCTATTGCGTAGAGTTCGGATTCAGCACTTGATAGCGCTACCACCGATTGCGTTCTGCTGCCGACTTGGATTGTTGATCCCACCAGTGTGATTGTGAATCCTGTCGTTGATTTCCTTGTTGCTGGGCATCCTGCCCAGTCTGCATCGACCTGACATGTAAGGTCGATTGTGCCTGTGCTGTTGGGTGGAATGGTTGTTTGTATGACCATCTTGTAGTCTTGTGTACCCTTGAGGTACCGAAGTAGATGTTTGAGCATGTTCAAGCTGTGTTGTGTCGGTGATTGTAGATCCCTTGCTAGCTCCTTTGTTGCATAGCTGATGTCTGGCCGTGTGTAGGTCAGCCATTGTAGCTTCCCAACTGCTCTTCTGTATGTTGCACGCTCTTCCTTGTTGAGCTGTTGTTCGTCATTGATTGATTGTTTCAATCCTGCCGTCCCTGGGGTTGTGGCAGGGTTGCAGTTGTCAAGCTTGTGTTCCTTCAGCAAGGATGTGATGTATTGCGGGCTTAGTGCCACTGAGTAGTGGTCACCATCGTGTGTGATGTCTCTGCCGAGGAATTGCACTGTCTTGCCTGTTGTCAAGTTGCCTGTTGGTCGTAGCAACACTTGTTTCTGGATTGCTGCGAAGAGTGTTGTCACTCGGTCTTGTTGACCAATGAAGATGATGTCGTCAACGTACACCAAAAGGTATACTGTGCACTTGTGAGTCGTATGAGTCCTAGTTGTTGTAGGACATTGGCAAAGTGGTTTTGCCAAGATTTTGGACTGCTGCGGAGTCCATAGATTGCCTTGTTGAGCTTCCACACTGTTGTGGTGTAGTGGCCTTATGCGTACAGCTCTGCTGGCGGCCACATGTAGAGATTGTCCGTTGCTGCTAGCGCGTGTAAGAATGCTGTTGAGACATCTCCTGTTAGCGCGATCCATTGTTTGAATTGCGCTATTGTCAACAGGATGCGCAATATGCCAAAGATTGGGGTGCTGGCATATATTGTGTCAAGTCAAGATCCTGGATTGATTCCAGGAACCCTTTGGCTACTATCCTGCATCTCACTTCATTGTCCTTGGGTTTGTTGACCCATCTTGACTCAATGATTTGACTCACTTCATTGTCCTTGGGTTTGTTGACCCATCTTGACTCAATGATTTGATTCCTGTATTGTGGCGGTACGTCATTGTAGTCGATTTCTGTGAAGACGTTTTGCGCTTTCATTGAATCTGCTTCTTTCTTCATTCCTTGTTGTACCTTCTTTGGATCCATGCCTTCATTGTCGTAGACATATGGTTCCTCCATCATCCTTTCAATTGCGTCAATGTTGTCTTGTTCTTCTTCGTCCTCATTGCTTGCTGTTGTGATCTTTGCTCCTTTCTTTGTTGTCACGGTAAGCGAGTTGATTCTCGCCTTTGTTGTTGCTGGTCCTTCCTGTCCTTCTCGTTGTATGCTTGTTGGTTGACTTGTTGTCCGCTGTTGTTTGGTCTCTGCTTGTCCTGATGCTTCCGCTTTGTCACGTTTGACTGCCGGAGCGCGCACTTGTTGTTGCGCCTTTGGCATTGGTAGCGCCGGTCTTGTTGATCCAGTTGTTGGTGATGTCGCCATCGGTGACATTGGCTGCTGTTGCGCCGCTGCTGATGTTGACGGCGGAATTGTTGCAGCTTCCGCTGGTAGCGACAGGGTTGTCGCTTGTTGTCCGCTGGCTGTCGCGGATTGTCCGCTTGCTGTCGTTGTTTGTGTTTCTGCTTCTCCGGTTGTCGTTGCTTCTGTTTGCGCACCTAACGCCAATGTTGCTCTGGCGTTTGCCAGTGGCAGTGTGCCCGGTTGTATCTTGTCCGCTATTGTTACAGCGGTCCATGGGTAAACGTTGATTGTGTTCAGCAGTTGTTTGTCGCACTTGTCCGGCATGGTTTGTCGCCGGTTTGTTCGCACCCTTAGGATTTTGCCAGGGACTTCGATGATTGATTCACCGGTCATTGTCTCGTCCCAACCAGATTCCTTTGTAGAATCTTTGTGCCAATTTTGGTTGTGTCTTCAATGTTGGGATCATGTATTGTACTGTCTATGCTATTTCACATAATGGTTGTTTGTGCGCTTTCTGCCATCGTCGTTGAAAACTTGTGAGTCCGTCATTGTGTACCGCGTACCGATTGAGGAGGTACGCAGCGTGACGGATGATCCATAGTAGGATCGGGCGATTGTTGCTGATTGTAACGCCGTAGTTGTCTGTTACTTGTTGTGTGAGTGTTCTCACTTGTCCGAGCAGTGTGCGGTGGAACCGCTCGATGCTATGTTGTGATTGCGATGAGTAGGCTGGCGATTGTCTCACCTGGAAGTTGTTGCCCATCTTGTTTGCCACGGCCTTGAATAGGCCGACGAGGTATTCCTCTTGATCTGATTGTAGTGTTGTTGGGCTCAGCACTGCTTGTGCTCGGCCGCATTCGTAGAGGAATGTTTGTATGCTTTGTACAAGGTGGTTGAATTGTTTGCTTTTGTCTGCTACTTGCATTGCCAGCGCTAGGCCTGTCTCTGCATCTATTGCTGTCAGTATTGGAACGACTTGTTTGTCTCCAAATGCCTTTGCATAGGTGAAGTCAACTTGTATCACTGGCAATTTGCTGAATTGCCTTGTGTGGTTGTTGGCTCTGCCTTTGCTTTTGACACAAATTGGGCACCATGATCTATATGGTAGATGTGTCAACATGCGCTCCAATTGTTCTTGCTTTGTTGGTTGCGTCGGCGCTGGCATTGCTCGTGCTTTGTGCGCTGCTTGTTGCGCGTCGTCCTCATTGTCCTCGATGTACTCGAACTTGTACTCACCCTTCTCCTCGAAGTTTGTTGATCCAGTCCATTGTCTCTTGAATGGTTGCTCACCATTTTGTTGCCAGTTGTCATCAATCATGTATCCTCGGTCATTGTTTGTTGGTTGTATGAATGTCCTCCTGTCACTTGTCAAGTTGTCAAAGTGTGGTCCTGTTGTGTCATCCCGTTGCGGTACGTACATTGTTGTACGGGGCTTTATGTGGACTCGTTCCCAGAAATTGCCCTCTCTAATCCCGTAGTCGTCATTGTGCTTCATTGTCAACGGGTGCGGTACTGCTGTTGTCTTTGGCGCTGCACACTTGTATGTGTGTCTGTAATGTGGTTGTGGCAGCTCTTCCTTTGTGTCCATCGTGAACTTGTCTGCAATTGTTGGTGGTGTGAATGTCTGCGGCTTGTCCTCGATTGCTTTTGTTGTCGTCTCTGTTGTTGCTCCTTTCTTCTTTGACTTTCCTTTTCCTTTTCCTGTTGTCGTTGTCTCCTGTGCTCCTGTTGCTGTTGGCTTGTTCACCTTGAACCATGTTTCTCCTCTCCATGGTTGTCCTTTCAACACTTGTTTCCTCTCTCTTCTGTCCATTGTCTGGTATTGATCTTCTCTGTCTTCATTGTCTCCGTTTTGTCTCTGCAGTATTGTTGTTCTGTAGTTGGCCAACCTTGCTGTTGGCACTGGGCAATTGTCATCTTATGGCACGAATAATGCTTTGCGTGGATTGCGGTGGTATCGTACTAGATACCCTTCATTGTTGTAGCTCCAGTAGTCGTTGTTGCCTCCAAGGACTTGTCGTGGCCCTTCTGGTGTGAGTGTTGTTGGGGCAATCATTGCAATCATGCCCTCGTTTGTCTGTTGTAATTGTAGATGCTGGTTGGTATCCAAATGCTTGATTGTTGCCTGTAGGAAGTACAGGTTGCTCCGTTGTAGTAGCTTCACATGAAGCCTTTGTTGTGTGTCATTGCCGGGTTGTCATTGCATCGAATGTCAAAGCCTTGTTCCGCCAGTCTTGTCACTGACAGAATTGGGCCCCTCGCGTCACACACATAGAATGGTATGACGATTGGTTGCCCTTGTGCTTGCATGTAGACCCATCTCACTCCATGGAATTGTATTGGCTTGTTGGTTGCTGTCCTCAGTTGTGGTCCTTGCGCTTTTGTCAGTGGATGCAATGGGTAGTTGTTTGCAAACCACTTTGGGCATACGTGTGTTGCCGCTCCACTGTCTATCATAATTTTTGCTTGATTGTCATCTCTGATGTTTGTTGTCACATTTGCTTGTGCGCTGATTGCTGCTATGATGTGTATTGGGACTTGTTGTCCCTCACCACTGCCCGCTGGCAATGGTGGTGGTAGTGCAAGTTGTGTCTGTTGTTGCTGTGGCATTGTGAAGTCTTGTGAATGCCATGTGTTGGCAAAGAAGCCGTTGTCGTACCAGTTGTCCATGCTGTAGTGTTGTTGTGGTGCATTGTCATCGATGTTGTAGACTGCTACTCTGCAGTCCTTTGCATAGTGGCCTGGCTGTCCACATCTGTAGCACGTGTTGCCTGCTTGTTTGCTCTTGTTCTTGCCCTTTCCTTTTCCTTTGTGTTGTCCTTTGTTGCCATTGTTGAATCCTTTTCCTCCTCCAAAGGGATTGCCATGCCCAATGGGATTGTAGTATCCTTTTCCTTTTCCTTTGTTGTTGTGCTTTCCTTTGCCTTTGTTGCTGTAGTGTCCGTGGCCTTTGTTGTAGTCCCCGTAGCCCTTGCCTTTGCCGTATCCTTTGTTCTTTCATTTGTTGTATCCTTTGTTGTACTTGCCTTTTCCTTTCCTCAGTGCGTCAATGTCCACTGCTGCTTGTCCTCCACCATAGTTGGCGGCAACTGCCGATGATTGTGCAGCTGTGTTGCTCTTGCGAAGCTCTTGGTTGTCCGGTAGTACTCGGTGATTGTTTGCTTGATTTGTGCGTACGTTGGGTTGTTGCCTGATTGTAGCTGTAGGTGTTGTTGTAGTGCTCCTGTTGTCTCATTGAGTAGGATTGCTGTCTTGACTGCTCCTGGTAGTTGTTGATTGTTGTCGCGCTCGTAGCGGGAGACATCGTACTCCCAAGCTGCGAAGCTTTCCTCGAAATTGTTTGGGTCGAGTGTTGGCTTGATGACTTTTGTCAAGAAGCCTATTGATCTTGGTCCTGTGGGAATTGCAAATCAGATTGTGAGCTGTCTGTAGATCTCGAAGCCGATTGTTCGTTGGAATTGTCTGACCACTGTTACTGTTGCTGCTGGGCCAGTTGTGACGCTAACCAGGATGTATTTCAGTCATTGCTTTACCTGACATGTTTTTCTCCTTCTTCAATTGTTGCTGCTGCTGCTCGTAGTTGTGCTTCTGTGAGCTCTTGTTGTGCTCCTTGTGATGCTTCCAAGAGTCGAGGGAAGTCAGGGTCTTGTAGTCCAAGGAATGCTGTGAACTTGAGTTGCCATTCCTCGAAGTGTCCGTAGTCTCCGTTGTACTTGCTTGCTGCTCCAAGTTGTTGTGCGGTCCACTTCTTGTGGTGGATCTTCTGCCATTGTGGTGTGCTCCTGTTGTAGTGCTCTCCTGTCCTTGTGCCAGGGTCAAGGCACTCTCCTACTTGTTGTAGTTGTGTGTGCGTATTGTTGCGCAGTGTTGCGTTTGTAGCGCAGAGCTCCCCTGGTATTGTCGTTACCAGGTTCCTGGCTCCGCTACCATGTAAAGTTTCAATGTTCTTTGTCCCCTGATTGTATCACTGATTGTTCCCTGCACGCACTTGTCACTATACTCTTTGTGTCTGACCTTCAATTGTCAAACGGCTCAAGGCCTTGTAGGCCACGACGTGCGTTGTACATGTTGCGCATGTCTTGTACAGCTGCACCAATTGTAAATACTTGTATGTTAACAGGATGGATGGATGGATGGATGGATGGATGGATGGATGGATGGACAGATGGACAGATGGACAGATGGACAGATGGACAGATGGATGGGATAGGTTGGTGATCGAACGACAAATAGACACATAGGTAGACAAATTGACAAAGATCCACTCAGACGGACACACAAGACAACCACCAAACAGATTCCACCCGCCTGTCACTCTTTCAGTGGGCCGCTCTGTCATCCACGCAATGCAGCCCACCACCCTTTCCTATACACTTTCTATTCTGGAAACTTCCGCCAGTGGCCGCCAGCGGCTTTTGCAGTACCAACATATCGTTGGAAACCAGCTGATCAACGAGGGGCAGTTTGGTAACTTGGCACCTGAAAGAGAGTAGGTCTGACCCATACAATCATCGCAGCCAGTCTTCTGAGCATTTGGAATGCTGCCGGGAGGGCACAGCTGGCACTTTCCCGAGCGGGGCCTTGCAAGGGACGGAAGCATGTATCTCCATAGATCCAACTGGCGCTGCTTGCAAGCCACTCAAAAACAATTCTCGTTGTACCTTGTATGCTAGTATATGATTCATAGATGATCAGTTGAGAACACTTTTCGCCACTTCTTTCATTCCCTCCCACTGGCTGGCTAGGAGTCAAATATCAACAGCTGCTTTTTGAGGACGGCCTACATGTGTTTCTCAAGAGCAAACCTCGCTACTTTAGAGGCGCTATGAGGTGCTGCGGAGAGCCACTGCTTCCAAATCTTCGAGTTTACATGAGTTTACCTATATTTAAGATTTCTACTGAGTTTACATGAGTTATTTCTACTTATTCTTTGTCTTTTGCCAAGGATAGAAACCCTTTCATTTAAAAACCTCAAGAGTGGAAGGAAACAGGGCGAAGAGATCCTCCCACGACCTGTTTCATGCTCTTTACATCTCTTTACTATCTAGAGCATGTGCTGCCTCGTGGCTACTGCCACCAGTACTTGCCATTTTCCCTCTACTTGTATCTGCTTGTTACCTGCTAGCTGCTGCTTAGCGCACAATAATTCTGGCGATAATTACATGGCTTAAATATACCACTTACATCATCTATCATCATCTTACATCCACTTAGGACTTACTACGTGAACCCAACGAAAATGGCATTGCACCATATTTGACAAGCTTCAAAACACCCAGGATCCGATTCCTTGCTTAAAGTTTCCTGGGGGCTGCGCATCACCGATCCCCTTCGAGTGGCACGGTATGCATACTAGTCATATGCCCCCATTGGCAGAGCAAGGACCAATTTATGGGGCATGGAATTTGCATGGACTTCGGGACTTCACGGGCATTGTTAAATCACACTTGGGGTCAGTTCTGTCACAAACAGAACTGCAACAAGTAGCCGCCTGACGACTGTCATAGCATGTTTTGACTTTGAAAACTCTGAAATGTCCACCCGGCAACACGCTCAATGTATGTGCCTGGCATAGGCTCCAGGTGGGCAGGGAAGACAAGCACTTCGGTCTTTGCTTGGCTCTGTTCCAGCTTGACAAGGCGTACAACTTGTTGCGCCTACTCCTGCAACGTCGCCCTGGAGGCAATCCACGCATTCTTCCAGGTACTCAGCAGATGGGAAACGGCCTGGAGAACAAGGAATGCAAGCTGTGCGGTTCACAGGGATATGGCCACCAGGGCAAGCAGAACATTGCTCGTTGCCAGGGAAATTTTTGAACTTGCCATATGGGCAAGGTGCGCAGGCTTCCCACTGTTTGTACTTCTCGTTCACCATTGCCACTTTTGCATGTCTGTCTAGATACTCTCCCGCTGCACACTCGCCCTCTGTGCAGCCATGCCCCTTGAAAGGCGGTGAACAAGTGCACTTGCCGGTGCCTCTGGCGGAAGTGATCTTTAAACCTGTCAGATTTAAGGCAAGTTGTTTCTGCCTTGCATCTGCATCATCTTCACAAATACCTGACACACCCGATTGAAACAAAACAAGCAAACACACACACACACACAGGCGCCATGAGTAGAGACGAGAAAGAGGAGCGTCATGAAATGCAATAGGGCGAAATATTTTCAGACGCACAGACACATACACACGAAGCAGAATGGGTAGGGAGTTTAGAGAGGAATGGATAAAGAGACCAAGTATAATGAACTGATAGAGAAAAGACATGAGCTGAAGGGCAAGGGCTCAAGGAAAGGATACAAGAAATGACACTCCATCATCGCCCCCGCCTCGCCGACTGCAGGCACCTCTTAATCCGTTGTGGCCTGGACATGGCCTACACGCACCCTTCTCGCGGACATGGAAGTTGCCACACACGGTGCAGTCTGGACCTTCCGCACCCGCAGAGCATGTACAACTTGACGTTCGCTGATTGCAGGCACCAGATTTGCAGTAAGAAGAGGTTGGAGTACAAACACTGGGCTGGAAAAGTTTCACTTCCTCCATTCCCGTGAGCAACAAATCCAAACGACCGTCTCCGTCCCAGTCCAAAAACTGCGGCTTGAGAGAAGGCGGGCCGATCTTACCTTTGATGAAGAGTTTGGCAAGAGGCGTCTGGGCAATGCGCTGAAATTGGCCGTCCTTCTGCTTGAAATGTAGCAGTGTACCTTCACTTATCTTTGGAACTTTGGAGATTTGTGGACATACATGCAATAAGCATCAAGAAACAACTGAATGCAAAACAGACCAAACATAGCCACAGCTGCCCCAAAAGAAAATGTTTTTTAATGGCAGGCTGCCATCGTCAAGACCTAGGACCAATTCCAGCATTCCGTCATTGTCAAGGTCAGCAAAGGCAGGGCAGGATGGATGACTTGACAATAATGCACCTATACCTTGAAAGGGATTTGCAGGTCCAGTGACTTCTTGGAAGCTGGCGTCAACATTGAGATAGAAACGGATCTGGGGCTTGCCATGCTTTGTATACCAGGCTTCTCTTTCCGCTAGCCTGGTCCCATTCCGCCTCATCTCCATGTAAGCCTGATTGACCCAGTGTTGGTATTGCACTACGTCTTCGAAGGAGCTACTGGCTGGCCCCGGCATGTACGCTAGCACCAAATCCGGATCACCATCTCGATCGAAATCCTCAAACGTCCAGCACGACATTGGGTTGTCCGGAATTCCGCGAAAAGGATGATCAGGGTCATCACGGCTCAGATATGTGAAGTTCCCACCATGATTTCTTGTATAATGCAGCTCGCCACTAACTATATCCAAATCTCCATCGCCATCAAGGTCAATGATTGTATTCTTGTCTGGTCGGAATGAGTGGTTGTAAGAAACTTCGCCAAAAGGATTTGCTTCTCCCAGCTGTTCCTCCCAGAGTCCATTGATCCCTTGTTCCAAATAAGTGTGCACTTTGTATCCCCAAGGAGACCCCCAAGCAGCCCCCGATGGTACGACAATGTCCAGCTTTCCGTCATCATTCACGTCTGCTACAGTCACCTGCACAGAAGTGCGGGAGCGGAGCTTTCCAAATGGATTGTACTTTCCAGCCACTTCGATGAAGGCATCGAATGGTCGGCTTGTCCACAACTCCACTTTGTCCCTATCGACCACGACCAAGTCTGTCTCACCATCTCCATCCCAGTCCCCCAAGGAAGCACAAATGTTTGGCGAAACGTTGACGTTTCCACGCGTTCGCTTGCACACTGCATTGAATGGGTTGTCTGTGCCAGTCAACTGCTCAAGACTTCCATCATGCTGTCGTTCGAAATACAAACAATCGTCCGAGTTGTATGGAATGATCATGATGTCAACATCACCGTCTCCATCAAAATCCGAAGCCGAAAAGTCACGTGAAGGGGGTAGAGACAGAGCATGCGCAAGAACTGTGCCATTGGAAAGCTGCTCATACAGATATACCTGGAGAAATGCTGGAGCAACAAACCGTGACAGTTTTACAAGGCAAGCGGCAGAAAATCAGGGCTTGCCTCTTTCAGCGCACTTCAGGGCCCAGGAAGATGGATAGAGCGCCCGTGTGTTGGTTCTGAGGTATGAGCGTGAAGAAAAGGTCGGCACATGCAATGGATGACAAGTGGGAGGACAAATGAGGACCAATCGCAAACAACTAGGTCATCAATTGATCTCCACAACACTGCACTGGGCAGGAATCGTTGCCCCCACACTTGAGGCATGCGCTAATGTAGCAATCTCTGTACGCACATGTTTCCCCCTGAATCGCAAAAAACGAACGGAGTGAAGAAGGGCCCGACGAAAGGAAAATGGAGGCGCGGCCACGACGGACTTGAGCCCCGGGCCAGTGAAACTTCACGCGCAGTGCAGCCCTCCTGCCCCCCAAACCCCCTAAACAGAACGGAACGAGAACGACAGCGCGCTTAACCAACAGGCCCCAGGTAGCTGCGTTTGCCACTATTGACTATTGATGTAACTATCCTGACGCGCATCATATATTTCAACCCGCCGTAAAATTGTAATAGATCCTATGAAAGCAGCACTTCCGCCACATCATTGCTAAATTTGCTAACTTGGAACTGCGTAACGATATGTGCGACTTAGGTATAGTCTGAATGAACTCGTACACCTGCGCGCATGAGAAGGATCCAAAAGCTTTCAAAGCATGTGTCAAACCAAGTGCCGCTCAAAGCGCAAACGACAAAACCTGGATGAAACAAATCCGAAGCAAAACCCGTTCCACACCTTGCCAGCCACGTTCTTTCTCAAGATGTCCATGTCCCCGTCGTTATCCCAGTCAAGAAATACCGGAAAGTCTTCAAAACGAAAGAATGTATAGAACATCTCATCGAACGAACATTGCAAGCAAATGTGCTCATGTGTGGAGATGTTGAAAGGAAGATGTTCGGCGCTTACCACTTCAAAACCAGCAGTGGACTGAAGGCACACAACAACCCCAACACGAGTCTGAAAACCCAGAATGTCCTGCTTGCCATCACCGTCAAAATCAGCAACAGTGAAATGCTGGCCCCAATCTATGGGGCAAGAGCTGTCAGGTGGCCCCTTCAGCTCCATGACTGTGTCATCATCTAGATGCACAAAATAGCGATTCTTTTCAGTCTCTTCAAGATGAAGCAAAGCCAAGTCCAAGTCACCATCCAAGTCCCAGTCAGCAAGGACAGGATGCAGGAAATTGACACGGATTCCCGAAGGCCTAGTGTCGTTCAGCCGAATCATGTCCAGCGGCGTTGAATTTGATTGAAAAAATCGTGGCTTCACTAAGCCTGCGGCAGTCCGCTCGTAGACGCAAAGGGGACCATCGAATGATCCAAAGATGGCATCCAAATCACCATCCGCGTCCACATCTACAAGGGATGCACCAGAGCCATCAAATGATTTGCAACCCTCGTTGCGGAAAACGGGGTCATCCTGAGAAACCAACGCCATCTTTCCATCCACCCTGTGCTGCTCATACAAATGCAAAGTGCAGTAGTGCTGATCTATTGACCAACGAGATGTCTGAAGTCTCCAATGTTGCTGCGGAAGTAGCAGGATGTCCATGTTGCCATCTCCGTTCCAATCTGCCATGAGAGGTCGATGTCTCCTCGTCTGGTTCACGATTTCATGAAACGGGTTGGCGGGCCCCACTTGCAGCACAAGTTCGCCTTCTGATTGCTCAAAATATTGCATGGGACGATCCAGACTGGATTCAAGGATGTCCAAGTCACCATCACCATCCCAATCTCCAATTGACAAGTCGGAACAAGACCTCTGGCGGGTGTTGATGCGGTTGAAAGGGCTATCTGCTCCCAGGCGGAGATGGAGATGTCCGTTCGCCTCCCTGTGATAATATCCGATTCCATCCTGACAAAGGCGCAAGGTCGAGGTCTTCGCTCTGATGAATCGAGCATTTTGAGTGCACCATGGTATCTTATGGGCGGTACCGACACGCGATGACACATGTATATTAAACGTCAGCTACCAACCTTGGAGCAACCTACTCCATCCACTACCTGGCTTCACTCAGCCAACGGAACCTACCTTATATATGAGATCAAGCATTGATCCTTCGTTTGCGTCGCATTGGGCACGGGCAAGACACGCGACGTACCTCTACAACATAATCCTTCCTCCTCGTACTAAACCCCCCCCTCCCCAAATACTAAGCGCCCCAAGGGTTTTTTTTATATCAGGGGGGATTCAATACTCGGGGAGCCTAATATTCAGTTAAGGAGCCTAATGATAAAAACTACTTTGGTGTTAAATGCTTGCCTTTCTAAATTATTAAAACCTGTTCCACAAAGAGTGTCGTACAATGAGTGTCTCACCAAGAGTATTTCACCAAAAGTGTCTCACTAAGAGTGTCTCGCCAAGAGTGTCTTACAAAGAGGGTCTTGCCAAGAGTGTGAGCATTCGGCTTCGTGGGCTGCATTTGGTTTTTTTCCATGTTTCCTTTCTATTTTTTAGTCTCATTGACTTGACCTTGAATATAGTTACTTGTCCACTCCATGGCTTCATGGCTTATAATCCAACATTCTTAACAAGCATAGCTAAAAGCAAGAACTTGGAAACGTATTGGGGGCTGGGGTCCGCACTCCCCTTCAATACATTAGATAAACCATACGGATCCTGGGGGTTTAGGATTGGAATGTATTGGAATAGAGGCAGGACAGGAAACTCACTGCTGGCTGCAAATTAACAATAAAAATGTAATCCAGAAATGTAATTACCCAAGGAGTCCCCCCCTGGATTACAAAATTTAAGGGTAGGGGGATATACTAATATTGTTTAACTAGATGCCAGATGTCCGCATGCAGGTCAAGCAACCGGTCAAAACAAAATGATATGTCCGAAGCCACGCTGCAGGATATACTAATACCTCACAGAAGGTGACAAAAAAGTCAGCATATACAATAAAACAAAGAAATCACACAAAAGCCCAAGAAATGTCACAACATATGTCAAGTAGCGTGCCAGTTAACGCAAATGATTGTTTCTTTCTGCTGCTGGTGTTCTCTAGAAAGCACCCCCTCGCTCTTTTGATTATAAATCAACGGGCTCCCGTAGGCCTGCACGAGGCTACCTTGCGCGATGGCAAAAATTGGAAAGGCGCGAAGCATTTGACATAATGGCGTCAGGCAACATTAGTTCTTTCAACCGCTGCCTGGAAAGCCCTTAGGCCATCTAGACAGTCTGGCCCCTCCTGCAGGCACCATTCTTTTTAGACTGCTTCAATTTATGGCGGCTCAAAGAATTATATGTGCGACTTTCAAAACTCTGGTTCAAAAACAATGCCATGAACAAATTTGGAAAGCTCCCATCGCTTACCTCAGTTTTGGTACATTTCCATGTTCTGATTTTCTGGGGGTATCGCTGCGTGTAAACAAGTAGTATTTGGGAATTCAATACAATGGATTCAGCAGGGGTGTCGCCATTTGGGAAGGTCCCATCGCTTACCTCATGTTTTGACGATTTCTTAAAACCCATGGCGGCCGAATAATACTTTTAGATTGCCGGAGTTTTGATATACCTTCAGGGGTGTTGGGGGAGCATTATACAATGTATCTCACCCTGTTGTGGGAATAGCTGTCAACCAACCAACAGACCCAACCAGCATATTTTGGAAAAGAATTGTTCTCAGATACTTCATGCATACTTCGTGCGCACTTCATGCATCCTCGTGATGAACACTTCGAAGCGCGGCAGTCCTCAGCTCCCACTATCAAGTCCAAAACACCATCTCCATCCCAGTCTACGACAGCAGGTCTGCAATACGATCCGCTAGGAACATCTCTGAACGGGTTCGGCTCCACTTCCACGAAATAGCTCCCAGCCGTAAACTCAAAAAGTACAAACGTATCTGTTTGGGAGCGCAAGATCACGTCCAGGTCTCCATCATTGTCCCAGTCCACAACGATTGGCTCGTCAGTCATGTCAGTCGTGATGTCTTCAAAAACCAAGAAGGGGTTAGCTGCCGATGCGTCTCGGACGAAATGTCTCGACTGCCCCAGACAACCGGTGCGTTTGCTTGTCTCACACCACCAGCCACATGCGCGCAATGGCAACCAAACAAGCACCACCCACTTCATGGCCATGGCTGTGAAATGCCCTGACGGAAGCTTTACTGTGCTATTGCAAACGGATTGTAATCTGTAGATAGTCTTTGCAAAGCCTCGAGAGAACATGTTCAGATCGCACGCGGTTTGATCACACTGGAGTTCCAGTAACAATTTAGATTAACTGAAGCCATCTTAGATCCACTTGTTCATGAAAACTAAGGGACCAAGGGAGGTGTTCAATGCAACTTCTGTTGGGTCAGAAAACTTAGATCCCAGTCACCGTCCAGCGCACTGTCGTTCATTCCGTTGCAGGATTTCTTGCAGAAGTTGGATGGAGTGAAACTGAACCAAACCTGGCGAGAAAATATCCACGCAAGCTGGTACACCTCAACGACAGTTACGGTAATTAGCCTGTTTCGCGCTGTAAAAAGAAATAAAAGCATGAGTGGGCGCAAATCACGTCATAACACGGTAATCAACCGACCCCTTTCACGCAAGCAGTCAACTGTTGCCGAGCCTTTACTAGCCGTCGATGTCAGAAATAATCCCAGGCATGTAATCATCCCAACTAAGAATCGAGGATGTCGTAGATGTCGTCTTGTAGGTGGGTGGCTTACCTTCTGCTGCCACGGATGGCTTCCAAGAATATCAAACATGGGATGTCAGTCCGTCGTTAGCATGACACGCAACTTTGGCCTATACACATACGAGTCCAAACATGAAATATCAAAATAATATAATCATATAACATATATTATATCCATTTAAATCGAATGTGTATAGCGTATATTAATATAGAGTATTCAATCCGACATTGTTAGAGATTTGTATCCACAAGTCGCCCCT
The DNA here is from genome assembly GCA_009767595.1 of Symbiodinium kawagutii. Lineage (NCBI taxonomy): Eukaryota > Dinophyceae > Suessiales > Symbiodiniaceae > Symbiodinium > Symbiodinium kawagutii. The sequence goes on from VSDK01021187.1 coordinate 75,144, forward strand.
AAGGCCCAAGCCGAACACAAATGAAACTTCGGGTTTAGATAGTCTTGGTGCTGTGACAAGCGGCGACCACCATATCATTTTAAAGTCAGGTTGGCTGCGGGCAAGTCTCAGATCTTGCGCTGAAGACACATGTCATGTCACTCGCCCAAGGACTTGTGGATGATCGCGGCTCATCCCCTGCCTCACTTCTTCCAGTCTAAGCATCTAGTTCAAACATATTTAGGCCATGTCCCAACAATTGTTCATCACTATCTGTAGGCATGAGATGCAAACCAAATAAAACACACATGTTCATCAATCACTTGCCCGACCTCGCATGACAGTGCAAATGGACGTCCGCTACTGGCTAGCATTCTACTCCATTCTTTATTGAACGGCTTTTGAATGGCGTCACAATGGTACTATCCTGCATCTACTCTTACAAAGTATTCTTCGCTTGATTTGCGGACTTCCCACAATTCTACTTGGTCGATGCCGAGGCCTTGCCTTTCAAACCTCATGAGGGAACCGGATCCAGATGTATCCAGGTCCCGCAGGGAAGGTGGGTGTGCACCCAACGTAAGACATTGCTAGGAGTCGCTAGGCGTTGCTAGACGATTGCTTAAATCCTTCAACAACATGCACCTAATATCTAACTCACTAAGTCGGTCACCTTCAAAGCGATACAAGCCAAACATGCGCAAATTGAGTTTGCAAATATGGGAAACACAACGGAATCACTGCTCGGTGACCTTAACAGAAAACTAATCTTCAGGCTGCATGGGTGTCTTTCGGACCCATGACATGGGAGCGTCCATAAAGTGGATTACATCGCGGCGTCTCAAAACCCACTCACTCTTTTGTTACTCCACCACATTGTCGTTTGTGCCATTTTCCATGAATTACAACTGATCAAACGCTCCCAAATCACTGAAGATTACATTGCGACTGGACGGAGTTCGCATGGAACACCTCAGTCAGTTGCCAGGAAGTCGAAATGTCTGAGTCCTCAGGAGTTTGCGTGAGCATGCCTCCGGTAGACTGCTCGGACTGCTCGGACGGCCCGGACTGCTCTAGAAATTTGATGACTTCGCACCACAAGGCTTGCTCCACTGTCTGGTTCACATACTCAAAGGATCGATGTTCTTTTTGAATGCGCTCTTTGATTGCATCGGCATCAGCTTGTACGGAAGCTTTTGCCTACATGCACGTTTTGAATCATTGAGTCAGGCAATGATAGGCTGCGCATATGGCACATATGTACAATGCAATACCCTGACTCTGCCCGTTAACTACTAAAATTTGAAACATGAGCAGCGACGGTTTGATGGAAGCAAATTACTTGGAATAGAAACCATTAAAAACCATTGAAAAACATTGAAAACATCTAAGAACAATTTGGGAGGAGATGGCTATACCATAAAGAGAAAATGCTGACAGCCCGAACTCCAGCCTGCTCTGCATCGACTCGGCA
>VSDK01021196.1:0-14254 GCA_009767595.1 Symbiodinium kawagutii
GGCCTTTGACCGCAGTGCGTGGGAAGATGACGGCAGCCGCAGACAGTGTCTTGGCTTACCAAACATTCGACCCATGAAGCCAAAGAAGACGGAAGTATGTTTTTTTTTCCGGGAGATGATGTGGAGCCGTGTTGCCATTCGAAACCACAACCCTCATACAGTGCTGAACCATGTGCTTTTTAAGAGTGGCGAGCACAGTGAATGTTTGATGGCTGGGCAAAGCTGCGCCAAATCATGGCCTGCTTGTTTTTACAGTTGGCAAAATTTGTGACTAACGTCACCTTCGTTATTCTCTCTAACCTGGCGCTGCAATGAGGCGCTCGCGCAGCCGCTCCAGCAATCGGACGAAGACTCCCTCGGAGTGGCAGGAGATGCCAGACATGACGGAGATTGGGCACCTTATCGTTTGTGTGGTTGGGGAAAAAGATTCAGATGGGTGCGGCTTATAGACCATGAACATTTTACCACTATTCTAAAGCTTGGAACAATGCATTTTGTAGTTGTTTTTTCGATGTAATTTCATCGGGTAGTCAGATGCAATTGGTTGTGAGTTGACATCAGCAACATCATCTAGGTTCGGCGTGCCAAGTCTCCGCAGATCTTGTTTGGTGACAGCTACGAATACACAAGAATAGCTTCCGGGAAGAAGCCGGACTGACATTGCAATTCGATCATTTTTGCTTAGAGCTGTGAGATTTCAGCCAGTTGCCTGGCACCTGCTGCCTTCAATTCCCAGCCGTCATGCCAGGACCCTTGGTGGCGCGGTAAGGACCAGCATCACAAGAGGGCCAAGCCTCGGCGCTACCGAGTCCGAGTTCTTGGAAACGCCCTTACCGAAGAGGCCGTTCGCAGCAGGGCGGCTTTCTTTGGTTTCTTGGCAGCCCAGTTATTTGCAAGAATCCAAGTGCACCATGCTATCATTTGAGGGTCCTGCTTTCCATGGAGGCTTTGTGCGGTTCAAGAATTTCTTTCTTGGGATGCCATTGAAAGATGGCTGAAGAAAAGTGAAGTGTCCACACCTACCACATTATGCGGTGGATTTCCCACGCACTGTAGTTCAAATTCTTGGCAGTGCTGCGCAGCGAGGTGACATTGCTGCAGTCTCTTTGGCAGAGAACAAAGAAGCTGCTTTCGTCCGCTTCAGTTGCCACGTGGCGGCGCAAGCCGCTGTGGCTGGGGGGGGGGGGGGGGGCCCCCCGCCGGCCCTGCCAGTGGGATTGAGCAACTTGGCTGCCTATAGCCTTTGGCAAATCTTGAAATCTGAAATTTCTTGAAGCTGCAGTGCGGCACGGACTCCAAGAAGTTTGAATGTTTCGGACAGTTCCTTGCAATTGACTTGATTCAAAATGACACAAGCATGTGCTGGGAGAAGAAAAGATTATTCAAACTGGCATGTGTCAAAACAGAATGGGGGTGCATATTTATATATATATACATATAATCCACCAATGGAAGAACCGTTCAGCGCATATGGCCATATAGTAGTTTGATCGAGACATGGTGAATATATGGATGCAGCTCAATTCGAGCTTCGCACTTTCCGAGGTTCAATTGAGAAGAAGGGCCGGCGTCAGCGATTTTTGCTCCTATCTGGATCGTCGAAACAAGAAGTGACACTTCTTGAGATGGACAGATAAATTGTTCGCTCACACGTTGACGAGTTATAAGCAAACACTGTTGAATTATTCATCACACGATCCAGAGCCTTTAGCTGTTAAGTCTTGGCAGTGCTTCGTTGGTCGCACCCAAGCATGAGAAAAGGTTGCGAATCGCATTATCCCAATTATTCCCTGCCACAGGGTATCCCTCAAACTGGTGTCACTCTTAATAAAAGCTACAGACTGCCAGCAGCAGCTCAACCATGCGCAGCAACTAGCGCCCGGTCTGGCCATGTCCGGCCCTGGTCCCCACCCGAGAAAAAACTTCCCGAAACAACAACTTATAATATCAAATACCAACATCAACCGCGAACCATTTCTAATGGCTTGGTATTAGTGGATAATATTAGGTAACAAACTGGTTGATATTAGGTTCTGCTGGCTTCTATTACCTATTTTCAACCACTAACCATTTCTAATTGCTGGTCATTTTTTTGATCATATTGATGAATACTCATGTAGATGTTTCTGAAACCATAGGGAAGTCCCCAAAAATGGATGGTTTAGTACTATAAACAGGTAATATCGGATGATTGGCGGGTACCCGTATTTTGAGAACACCCCTATATAATGGTTACACCTGAACATATTGGTTCGTAATCAGGTTTGACTCAAAATCTAATGATTAATCATAATAATTGGCTTTCATGATCGAATCACACTTCCAATTTTCTATTTCCGATCCAACCACCAGTGTTCATGATCAAACATGGTCCGATCTCTTTCCCCCTAGAAATCCTCGGGCAGGAAGCTGGTTCGATCATTTTTTCTCCTATAGAAACCTCAGATTAGACGCTGGCTTGGCCACTTAGCCCTTGTAAATCCATAGCATAGAAGCTGATCAAACATGCTTCGATCATTTGTTTTGCCTCTAAATCATAAACTTAGAAGCTGGTTTGGTCACTTTTCCTGTCAAACTGACTGTTCCATGGTCCATTAATATAAACCACTTATAGTGGATGATTTGGAGGTACGAGGTGGGCCACCACCCACTTATAAGTTGGTTGATAACTATATCAACTAGGCTTAACTACCAGTTATATGGGTGAACTACCCCAACTTGTACCACTGGGGGCCCGGTCCCTTGTACCCCCACATCATCAGCTGCCCGGTCCAAAGGCAAGCGCGATCCGTGGCGCGCCTCTTCGCTCTGCCAAGCACTTTCTTCCTCCTGAGACACACGGAAGTTCGTAACGGCTGGGATCATCATGTGACGTTGACGGTTGATATGAATTGGTTGACGGTTGATATGAATTGGTTGATGGTTGAGGTTGATGGTTGATGGTTGATGATGGCGTTGATTCTCATGAATTGGTTGATGCTTGATGGTTTCTTGAGGATGTAAACCGGATGATCCGCGATTTCTGATGTTTCCGCTGATTGATTGATGATTTGGGAATTCTGTGTTGTGTGGCTCTGTGCTATGGTTTAGTGTTTGCTTAGTGCTGGTTGATGATGTTTGGTTGTAGCGGTTATGGGATATCACCATGCTAACCTTACAAGGTGGGCGAACTTATCTCAAGCATTGTGACCAGTGACCAGCAGTGAGGATGCACATCCAAGTAGTGGTTACAGTTTTGATGCTTCAGACCAGGGATCGATTCGTTTGTTATGTCCTAATGTTTGAACTGTATAAAAATATAGCTGTCATGATAAATATTACCGCTGTAATATAGCTGTCATAAAGCTATATTTGAACTATTATAAATTTACCATGATATATCCATTATGAACTATATATTATCTTTGCTGTCGGGAAATCATGGTAAATTTACCGCTGTCATGTGCCTGCTACCATTAGTATTGAAGTTACCATACTATGGCCATTCATGAGTTGGTAGACCAACTACTAACACTAAATCATTATAAATCGCCACTACAAATACTCACCACTATTGTAAGCAAACATGGTCAGCAAACGATGGTGATATTTGTCAATCAGCTACTAGAACAACGTTTATACTGCGTGTCATTGCTGATGGTTAATTGATGGTGGGTACTGTAAATACTTAATTGATCATGATTGATGATTATCATCAATCAAATTCAATAGAAAGAGTAAACCTCATACCATTATTAAACCCCTACCACTAGATAGAGTATACCACTCGATACTACTACTTCTACTATTGATAATATTCCCACGACCACTTTGGACACTATTGATTCCACTATATACTATACAACAGTTCTAGCATATAGTACATGGTAGTATACCTAGATAGTTCACTGGTAGCAAACACCCGATTGTAGCTAAATACCAATAGAGTGTATACTGCCACTAGACATAGGATTCCCACGACTACATAATTCCACTATTAGTTCTACTACATTAATTCCACTACTTCTACTCTACGTACGATATGGTTGATAACTACCAGTCCTACTAGCTACCATATATATACATAAAATTGATATGATCATCTGCCATTATCTGGCTATACTAGATTATGATGTATGGTAGCACTGGTTAAAGTATACCACTAGATACCACATAGCTCTACCAGTGATATAGGATATGTCACCATACCATCATGTCTGCTCTATGAATACATCATTTACAGTAGATTGTACCATACAGGGTATCCCTAGCTGGTATATATAGTAGTGTACTACATATCTTGCCAGTTATACTAGTGGTAAACCGCAATCAATAGTATGTGGTATCACTGGTTAGAATATGTACAACTATAGTTGGTATAATAGTAGTCATAGTACCAAATAATATATAACAATTCATAGTTGTTAATGATGTTATTAGTATATCCACTATTATATACTAGCAGTTCGACTATATTTACCATAATTACTGACCAGTTCTATAACAGATATAGCAACTACAGCAATATAACTTCTATATCTACTATACCTACTAATAAACCATCATAACTTGTGCTATAACCAGACAACAAGTTCTACCAACATTATATCACCTTCTAGTGTAAAGGGTACTAGACGTAGTTATGACTGGTTTCAGTGATAGTAGATATAGTTAGATACAGATCCTACTATAGCAATTATCGTATAGATAAACAGTTTTAGTAGGTATAGCTAATGTCGGTTATAACTTTAACTGTAACTATGGTTGTTATAATACCTTAAGCCACAATTTCATGGTATAGTATATAAACAATGTACACATATATTATGTTGTTATACCATAGTTAAACAATATAACTAGTGTTCATGTAGTGTAATAAAATACTACAACCAACTAAACAAAAACAACTATAGCCTATAGTTACATACTTCCAGATCAATTTTGAATAATACTCTAGTTATCAATATTTCCGTGGCTCATGCTTCCAATGCCTATGAAAAAAAGATAGTCAACCAACCAATTGGCAATAGTTGTTAGGGAATATAAGAAATGTCAATCAAACCGCCCTAGTTATATACTTCCAGTAATCAGTAAAACTATTAGCCATTAACTACCCTAGTTATGAATATTTCTAATAGTTGGCTATTATTACCCTAGCTATTCCTATTCTTCCAGTTACACTACCCTAGTTATTAGCTACACTATTTAGCTACACTAATAACCTATTAGCTCCACTATCAGCTAGTTACAGTAGCCACAAACACTACCCTAGTTATTAATACCAGCTACCCTATTCATTAGAAGTTGCTAACTATACCCTACTTGAATACACCACCCTAGCTATCAACTGGTTGGTGGTTTGAACCACTATTCAAAATATGAGTCAACCAATCTTTTGTGAATAATCACTGAAAATCAAAATGTTTAAACTCACCGACCAGTTAATACTACCTAGTACCCTAGTTAACTATACCCTAGTTCTTAACAACAGGTGAATTATACGAGCAGCTACCCTATCTAATAACTAGTGAACCAGTACTACCAACTAGTTGTTAATAGCAGCTACCCTAGTTGCCGTGGTTACTAGTTATTCTCACCTAGTGGTGCTGGATAGTAACCCTAGTTATTGATACTAACAACTAGTAGCTACCCTAGTTATTAAAAACTGCCGTGGTTACTACCAACTAGTTGTTAATAGTTAGCCATTCTTACCCTAGCTATTACTACTCTTCCACTAACACTACCCTAGTTATTCATACCAGCTACCCTAGCTATTAGCTAATTAACCCTAGTTATTAGAAGTTATTAACTATACCCTACTTCAATACACCACCAGTAATTAGTAGTTAACTACCAGTTGTTAGTAGTAATTAACTAGTTGTTAGTAGGTTAGTATCTACCCTAGTAACTCATAGCTAACTATTAGCTAACTATTAGCCAACTAACCCTAGTGTACCCTAGTGTAACTGCCGTGATATATAGTTATTACAGTAGCCAGTAGTAGTTGTTATAGTAATTTACTTAGCTAATAGTTACCCTAGTTACTAGGGTAGTTACCTGTAGTTACTGGTTAAACCCTAGTTGTTAGAGTATCTACCCTAGCTATTACTATTATCGGCTCCACTATTATAGCTAGGGTGGTAGTAGACTATCCAGCTGGTTGGTTCCACTATTAACAGCTACCCTAGCTATTTCTTCGATATTAGTATAATAGTAGATAGTGGCTGATATCTAACCCAGTTACTGCCGTGGTTCTCCCATCCAGCTGCGGACCCTCCCCGGTTCTCCTCGCTGCGTCGCCAGAGGCGCTCTGTGGCCTCCGTTTCGTCGTCGGCCTCGGCCGCGTCGGCCGCGTCGGCCGCGTCGGCTTCGGCCTAGCGGCGGGAGTTCGGTGGAGCCCGGGGAAAGTGGTGGATTTCTAAGGGAATTTGCTAGGAAAATGGAGAGAAAATGATGGATTTACAAGGGAAATCTATGAAAACATGGGGAGAAAGAGGTGGATTTGCAGGGAAAAGTGTTGGGACAATCATGCTGGGTTGGGGGATATGATGTAGATTTTCTTCAGGTTCCATGATGGTGATCGACCAACAGTAGTTTTTTTTTCAGCAGCTTGCAACCATTACCAACCCCCTGTTGACCATTATTACAAAGCATCAACTAACCATCATTCAATCATCATTCACCATCATTAACCTCCATTCACCCTCATCAACCCTTCTTCACCACCGACTAAACATCACCTAACCATCAAATCAACCACCAACGAACCATCAACTAACCATCAATTACCATGAATTAACCACCACCTAACCACCACTAACCAACTCACCATCAATCATCTTCCATCATCATTCACCATCACCTGACCATCACCTACAAGGTGGGCCCCCCAGTTTTAAGTTGGTTGGTTTTAATTCGGCCATTGAACTATAGTTATATCTACCATAAGCGGAACCCTAGTTATAACCCAACAGCAATAGCTGGTTAGGGGCCCACCTTGTACGGATTCTATAGGGGTTACAACCATTAATGGGGTCAATACTAGGGGATAATGGGCAACCAGTTTGTTATATGTGGCTTATGTAGGGATGATATAGGGATGATGACCATTAATGATGGTTAACTCTCGGGACAATGGTATAACCAATGGGTGTTTCTCAAACGGGGAACCCCAAAGCTATGCTTGACTTATTGCTAGAAATGGTTTAGATTGGATGATATAGGGACTATGATTTGGGTTACATCCACTAACCAACCAACCAACTAACCATCAATCATCATCCATCCATCATCCATCCATCATTCACCACAACCATCACCTAACCATCACCAACGGACCATCCATCACCTAACCATAGCTTCGCGTCACCGAACCACCCCGTGAGCCAACCCACCACTGGATCTCGCCTCCATAGCCTCCTCTCCGCTGGAATCTTCCGCGGGATCCCAGGCACCTGTGGACTTCCTGCGGCACGGGAACGGTGAGGGAAGGTAGGTCACCTGTGGTGGTTGATATAGTGGTCGAGTAATGGTTCATAGTGGTTAATAGTGGTTCATAATGGTTGATTTATGGTTGATTAATGGTCCATTACTAGTTGATTTATGGTTGATTTATGGTTGATTATTGGTTGATTTATGGTTGATTATTGGTTGATTATTGGTTGATTTATGGTAAATATCTATGCTTAGTTGTGGTTAATTGAGGTGAATAGTGGTTAGAAAGAGTTAATTATGGTTGATATCTATGGTTAGTAGTGGTTCATAGTGGTTGATTGTTGATTTATGATTGATTAATGGATAATATTGATGGTTAATAGTGGCTAATAATGTTTATGGTTAATACTTGGTAGTGGTTAATGATGGTTAATGTTTATGGTTAATTGTGGCTAATAGTGGTCAATGGTTGATGAATGGTAAATATTGATGATTCATAGTGGTTAGTAGTGGTTGCAATAGTGGTTATAGTTGATGATCATCATCGATCAATGGTGAATAATGGGTGAAATGATGATCAACAGTGGTTGATCGTGATTAACTAATCATGGTAAATTGTGGAAGGTATCAATCAATGATTAACTTGTAAGATTAGCTCACATTTGGGGAACTACCAATGGTAGATATGCTGGTTTCTTCAAATATGGAACCCAAGAATGTTTGGTTTATCGCCAAACCTGATGGATGATTTGGGGGTGGTCTCCTATTTTGAGAAACACCCATGTAACTATACTTAGGTGGCGAATCTAAACCAACCTATAACCGGAGGGTATCACTCTCTGTGGATCACTCAGTTGAGAGCTGACGTTCTAAAATGTATAAAAACATAATCAGTCACAAGTCAAGAAATTTCAACCACTGGTTACAACCACTAAGGATGATATAAATGTAGTGGGTGATATGTCTGAATGGACCCTTGATATCAAATTGATATAATTGATCATTGATATATTGATATCCCCTATACTCCAGCTTCCCCACAATTAACCAGGCTGTTTTCCCTATTATTGTTGGTCATTATCCCCCATGAAATTGGTTGCTTAATATTGACACAGCTCGCCATAATCCACCCAGTTAAGAATGATTGTCACTGCCAAAGTAGTGCTTAAAGATTCATGTATCCCCCAACGGCCTGGTGAGCAATTGTGGGCCCACTATCAACCACTAGGAAGCACTCAAAAAAAGTTCACGCGGAAGTCAATAGTGATTACAGACATGGAGTTTCAAAAAGAATTGAGCTTCAAAAACCACTAATAACCACTAGTAACCACTATCAACCACTAGTGTCAAAAAAGAATCAGTAATGCATTTACAAACTAAAAATAGTGGTTGATAGTGACACACTGGTGTCTTAATTTCTTTTTTAGTAATGCTAAAAGATAACTAAATTAGCATTACTAAAAATTTTAGCATTATCAACACTATAAAACAATTATCATGGTAAAAAGATATCTAATGATAACTAATGTTACAATTTTCTAAAAAAACAAAAAATGGAATCTCACACTGGCTCCTCCAAGGAGGTATCACCCTGGGTGGTGCTGTCGCAGTCGTCGCGGTGGTCGCTGAGGCCGTGAAGTCATCGTGGTCCCAGGGCTGAGAGACGTCGTCGTAGCGGTCGCCATCGCTGCGATGGCTTTCGCCATAGGTGGCTCCGTGGTACCCGTAGCGAGCATGACCCGATGGGTGTGAAGGGGTCGCAGCTGGATAGCTCTGATGATCAGATGCGTAGGTACTCTGCTCATCTTCTGCATAGGTTTCGTGCTGACGATCATCAGACGCAAAGGCACCATGCTCTTCTTCTGCATAGTTCTCGTGCTGATGATCAGATGCGTAGGTACCCTGCTCATCTTCTGCATAGTTTTCGTGCTGACGATCATCAGATGCATAGGTACCATGCTCTTCATCTGCATAGTTTTCGTGCTGACCATCATCAGATGCATAGGTACCATGCCCATCTTCTGCATCGTTTTCGTGCTCCACTTTTGTCCCGTAGTTCTGATTGTGTTGCTCTGCTGGATAGTCTTGGTGCTGACCATCATCAGATGCAAAGGCACCATGCTCATCTTCTGCATAGTTCTCGTGCTGATGATCAGATGCAAAGGTACCCTGCTCATCTTCTGCATAGTTTTCGTGCTGACGATCATCAGATGCATAGGTACCGTGCTCATCTTCTGCATAGTTTTCGTGCTGACGATCATCAAATGCGTAGGTACCATGCTCATCTTCAGCATCGTTTTTGTGCTCAACTTTCGCTGCATAGTTCTGATGATCCTGCTCCGGATAGCTTTCGTGCTGACGATCATCAAATGCAAGGGCACCATGCTCATCTTCTGCATTGTTTTCGTGCTCCACTTTTGTCCCGTAGTTCTGATTGTGTTGCTCTGCTGGATAGTCTTGGTGCTGACCATCATCAGATGCATAGGTACCATGCTCATCTTCTGCATAGTGCTCAACTTTTGCGTAGTTCTGATGATCCTGCTCCGGATAGCTTTCCTGCTGAGCAGGATCACCATGAGCAGCAGCTGCATAGCCAGTTGATGCTTCAGCGTAGCTGTGATGAATCTCTTCTTTCACACAGCTGTAGCTATACTTATCTTGAACTCGATGAGGTTCGTTGTGATCATAGCCTACTTGGTGGTGCGAAGCATTCCTGGTTGGGCCACGCCATCAACCGACCATCCCAAATGATAGAAACAATGAACAAATGTCGGTATAGTATGGTTCAGAGCTTCATTCCGAAGCAATTGATTGCGAAGGTTTGTAGGGGCCCTGTGATATGATGACAACTTCTCTGATACGATGACAACTACATGGATACAATGACTATGACAACTTCCCTCAGCTTTCTAAAACACTGCGTTCAGCTCTTAACCGTACTACACCCAAAAATGTCTCAACCCAGCAGCTAGAATCAATCTTAAGGGTATGAATATGGGTATGTGCCAAAACAGTGTTACCCAAAACCAATGGTTTCCGTTCTTAAAATAAACATTTTTCGGCCGGGCCCATTGGTTACGCTATGGCTTGGCACATACCCATATCGGTGTTTCTCAAGTCATAAGGGGTACCCCCAAATCATCCAATCTAAACCATTCTAGCAATAAATCAAGCATAGCTTTGGGGTTCCCCATTTTGAGAAACACCCATGGGTTATACCAGTGTTGTTGGTCATTGTCCCCTATCAATAACCATGATCAATCCTATCATTGACCACTATCAATGGTTGTAACCCCTATATAACCCTAGAAATGGTGGGAAAAGTTGTTGACAAGTCAACCAAATAACCCTTATAGAGCCCTGGTTAACCACAAGTTTGTTGGCTCATGGAGTTGTACAAGCCCCGATGCAAAACCTATATAACCCTATAAATCGATATAAATGGTAGGAAATTCCCAATCTCAGACCCTGCTTAACCACAAGTTTAACCATACTTATCCGTGGAAAATCTGATGGTTCCCTTATTAAATCCAATGGTTTCCTGACACAATCCCATAGTTCTAACCCCTATACAACCCCTATATAGGAAAACCTCTACTTATCCCCAAGAAAAGGTTGGAAATCACAAATCAAATTGTTGGTCATTGTCCCCATCATTAACCATCATTCATTCATGGGTTTAATCCCTATATCATCCCTACATAAGCTCCATATAACCAACTGGTTGCCTCTTATCCCCTATTATTGACCCCATTTATGGTTGTAACCCCTATATAATCCCTACAAGGTGGGCCCCTAACCAGCTATAGCCGTTGGGTTATAACTAGGGTAACTACCACTTATGGTAGATCTAACTATACGGCAAGACCCTATGGTTTGCCCGTGAACACAAGACCTGCCCAGAAGTGAGTCCTGTCAACTGTTCAAAACCCTGCGCAGGCCCGTTGTTTTGAAACTCTGAGAATCAAGAAACCCCAACCCTAAACCCTAAAACCATAAAACCCTAAACCCCAAAACCCTAAACCCTAAAACCTTAAAACCCTAAACCCTAAAACCTAAACCCTGAAACCCTAAACCCTAAATCACTGCGTATAGCCAGTGTTTCTCATTGATTCTTCGAGCAATGTTGTTTACGCACAGACAGCCGTGGTTTGCCCTCCGGGCAAACCACGGGGTCTGCGCGTAACTATAGTTAAATGGCCTCATAAACCAAGTTACAACTGGGGGGCCCACCTTGCAGGTGATGGTTAGGTGATGGTGAATGATGATGGAAGATGATAGATGGTGATGATTAGTTGCTGTACAGTTGGTGGTTAATTCATGGTAATTGATGGTTAGTTGATGTATGGTGGAAAATCCCAAAACCGAAATCAATCAGTTGATGTATGGTGGTTAGTTGATGAATAAATCTATCATACATCAACTAACCACCATACATCAACTAATATATAATATATGATGGCATGAATTTACTTATAAATGGTGTATATCCCCTATAAATGTTACTTATCATCCCTTATTATTAACCAATATTAACCAGCTAAACCAGTTGGTTGGTTAACTGCTTGACCCATGTATGGTGGAAAATCACAACTCAAATGCTGCCACTTTGATCACCCAGCTGCGATGCTTCCGCTGCTTCCGCCCCTGGCGTCCGAGCTGCGACTTTTTAAACGCGACGAGCGAACATCGCCATGAACGCCACACACCCCGTTTTATTCGTCAGTTCCACGGAGGGCTCAGTAGGGGATAACGTAACAGGCAACCAGTTGGTTATATAGGGGTTATATGGGGTATAACCGTGGGATTTTAGAAGGAAAACATTTGATTTTAAGTGTTAACTATGGTCCATAATGGTTTTATAGGGGTTATATAGGGGTTAAATCGGGATTATAACCATTAATAATGGTTAATGAGAGGGGATAATGACGAACAAAGATGGTATATATAAACCAATCCAATCAAATCCACAAGTAGTCAGCATCACAGGGAATAATAAGCGACACTTATAGGGCATAATCACCAACAATAGGGGTTGATTATATTGGGGATATAGCCAACAAGCTTGTGGTTGACTAGGATCCTAAACGGCTTACATTAATGATGCTTTAGAATCGGGGATTATGACCAACCGGAACGGTATAATCGATGGGTGTTTCTCAAAATAGGGAAACCCCAAAGTTATGGTGTGTTTATCGCTATAGATTGTTAATAATCTGGATGATAACTGGGGGGTACCGCTATGACTTGAGACAGCGCCAAGGATTGATGGTTGACTGCTAGAAATGGCTGATATTGAATGATTTGGGAGCACGGTTGTTGACAAGTCAACCACATAAACCTTATAAAACCCCAGTTAAACAAAAGTTTAACCATACTTACCCATAGAAAATCTTATGGTTCCCTTGTTAAATCCAATGGTTTCCATTTAGAATCCCATGGTTGTAAGCCCTTTAAGCACCATACTCAACCCTATAAAACCCAATAACCATGGTTATAACGCTGTAGAAATGGACTTATAACCCTATAACCCAGTATTAATCCCATGGTTATGACCCCTTTTTGAAGCCATTTGAAACCTATAAAACTCCCAGCCACTCAGGAACCACTGGTGCGAATCCACCTGGCACTGGCGCGTTGTCGGCGCTTCCTTTCACAACGCCGCCTGGGCACCCCGCCTGGCACATCGGCAGTTGGTGGTGAAGTAGTTGGTTTAAGCGGGGATGATAACTTGGTGGCTGTTAGATCCCTTGCTAAAAGTGTAACGGCTTTAGTGATTATATGGTAAATCAATCATATCCCAAAAAAACTAAGTTCAGCTAAGTTCGTGGCTGTAATCCACCCAGATAAGTGATAATGGAGGATAGTTGGGGATAGTTTTGGAGTATTTTGGTTGATTCATTGGTCATTTTGTTGGTGAATTTCGATTACAGGGATAATGACCGACAAGAATCAAGGATATACGAGCTTCTTTTGGTGGTTTCTCAAACGATTCACCGTTTACATTAATTACTTTACTTCGAATGATCCCCACCATGTCATGTCATCACCGCTTGTTGACTCCACTTTTGTCTGACATTCTCTCCGACATACCTTCTGACATTCTTTCTGGCAAATCTTCTGACATTCTCTCTGGCATACCTTTTGACATTCTTTCTGACATCCTTTCTGGCACATCTTCTGACGTTCTTTCTGACGTTCTTTCTGACAACTTTCTACTCGGACATTCTTTCTGGCAAATCTTTTGCCATTCTCTCTGACATCTCTTCTGACATTCTTTCTGACATATCTTTTGACATTCTTTCTGACATATCTTCTGCCAATCTCTCTGATATTCTCTCTGACATATCTTCTGACATTCTTTCTGACATTCTCTCTGACATATCTTCTGACATTCTCTCTGACATTCTTTCTGGCATATCTTTTGACATTCTCTCTGACATATCTTCTGACATTCTTTCTGACATGTCTTCTGGCTATCTTCTGACATGTCTTCTGACATATCTTCTGACATTCTTTCTGACATGTCTTCTGACATATCTTCTGACATTCTCTCTGACATATCTTCTGGCATATCTTTTGACATTCTTTCTGACATGTCTTCTGACGTTCTTTCTGACATGTCTTGTGACATATGTTCTGACATTCTCGCTGACATTCTTTCTGGCAGATCTTTTGGCATTCTTTCTGGCATCTCTTCTGACATTCTTTCTGACATCTCTTCTGACATTCTCTCTGACATGTCTTCTGACATATCTTCTGACATATCTTCTGACATTCTATCTGAAATTCTTTCTGGCATATCTTTTGACGTTCTTTCTGACATATCTTCTGACATTCT
>VSDK01021196.1:14703-88015 GCA_009767595.1 Symbiodinium kawagutii
GTTGGGGCCCGGCAGCGCCCACTGGCCGCGAATGGTCGTTGAGGTCCGGCAGCGACCACTAGTCGTGCATGGTCGTGGTGGAGGTCCGGCAGCGACCACTAGTCGTGCATGGTCGTGGTTGAGGTCCGGCAGCGACCACTAGTCGTGCATGGTCGTGGTTGAGGTCCGGCAGCGACCACTAGTCATGCATGGTCGTGGTTGAGGTCCGGCGAGGAGAAGGCGGAGGCGGAGGAGGATGAGGAGGAGGAGGAGTCAGCTGTGATAAAATCTAACAACCCTCACCTGACAGGTGGGGAAAAAACTCCATCCATGACTTTGGGGTCTTGACCTAAAAAAATGTGTCTGGAAACCTTCGCATCCACAGTTTGCAGCCAGTATTTCCAGGAAAACTGAATATTTATACTTGAGTTGGAAATTTGCACAAAACATATATGATCTATAGGCTGTTTCTCATTGCTATGTTTGATGGCAGGAATGTGTGATTGATATACCGACTGTTAAAACATCCTATCGCCACCTCACAAACCAAGACGCAACATGAGTAAAATATGTAAACGATCGACACTACCTATTGGGCGTTACAACATTACATAAGATACTAATTGCAGTATTCCTAGAGACCTTTACTATCATGTTTTTTTGCTACTACCTAGGAATACCCAAGGGGTATGGTACAACAGGTTATGGCACCCATGGCTACTGATCATCATAACAGGACAAAGGTCATTAAGCAATGGTATATGACCTCCAACCAGTACTTGTTTATCATGACTCTTCCGGTTCCCATGGTTCCTAACCCTCATCAGAATCATCATCATATGGCCATGGGTCAATTGCAAGCATCAAATTTATGGGGATGTTCACCAACAACAATAGGTACTACAGGGGTTAATGATGGTACACTAGGAGCGGGGATTTTGACCCGCAACCATATGTGCACCATCAAATACCATCCGTATACCAACTCATTGAACATGGTTAATCATTTCTGAATTGATTCGTTTCGACAGAATTTGGTGATCAACAAACATGACCATGATCAATGGAGTTTCAACAATCATGATTAATCATCAAACCATCGCAAGCACTGTACTTCTTATCATTCATAAATTACTCAACCTACAGATTAATCCCAAAGTTTCAAATGATTAATCTATACTTAGCTAATCATCAAAACATCATAGTTCACGGTATCATCACCTGTACTTTGCTTTGATCATGAACATTTGCTGTAATTATCACACATGATTATCACTAGAAGTCTCATCAATACATAGCTAAGCTAATCATTACTAAATCATTGTTTTCAATAATCGCCTACAATTATCATCATAATTATCATCATGAATGATTATAGCCAATGAATCATTCCTAAATCCTACTACAACCACGATAATTACGATTCATCACTTGTAATCATTACTTACAGTATCATTGTAGCGAATGATCAATACGGCTAACCAACGATTGTAAGTGTCATTACTTACCCAATCACTCCTTTATCATCACTAGAATTCTAACTATCCCTACTTAGCTAATCAACGAACAAATATCATTACACTATGTAATTACATATGCATCATTATAACTATAATCACTATCATTGTCGGTCTTAACCACAAAATACTCTGCACTTGCTATATCATTACAACCACTATAACAAATACTCATCATTATGAATCAGTGCAATATCAAAAAATAAGACCGATTACTACTTATGACTCATAAGAACCATTGTAGTTATCATGTCTTACAAGGTGGGCCTTCAGTAGTTATAAGTTGGATTATAACCCTCTATAACTGGTAGTTACCCCTAGTGAAGTGAGTTCTAAACCAACTAACCTAAGTGGTTGGGGGCCCACCTTGTAGCTCATCATCAGCTCTCCTCCGGAGCCTCGCCTCGTTTCGCACGTCTTCGGGCGCTTCCGCGTCGGGCGTGTTGTACGGCAGAGTGTCTTCGGCCGCTGGTGGCCCTGGGCAACGTGGCCATGCCCAGTGGTGCTTGATATCATCGCTTCATGGTGGATCTCATGGTGGATCTCATGGTTCTTTGGTGGTAGATTTGATGGTTATCTAAAAAGGCGGTTCATGGCTAGTTGATGCTTAATTGATGGTCAATTCGTAGTTCACAAGCTGGAGAGTTGTGGTTGATGGTGAATTCCTGGTGAACGATCGTTAATCTAATGATCGGCGACTTCGGTGCTCTCATCCAGTAGCATAACGCAACGAAACTACAAGGTCTTCCGCCACAACAAACGGTCAACGGCCACTGACTGGGTCGTACAACTCGGCTATCACGCAGAACGATGACAGTTTCCCACAGGAAACCGTAGTTAATGAGCTGGTCATTATGGCTAATCATGGTACATGATGGGGATAATCACCAACCACAATGGGGAATATGATGGTTCATGGATACTGTGGAGATATTCTTCTACAACTCGCTTCACTTTTTGCCACAACTATACACAATTGACATGCCCAAACGACAGCTACCACCTCCATGAATTCCATGATACCATCCGGTTCATCACCATTATTTACAGGGACACAACAGTGACTTGGGGGTGTAATTACCATTCATGGACAAACCCAAACAGCGATAACTAAGCCTACATTGGTGATTGCATTGTTTACCGCCAAGCTTGTGATTTATCAACCCATGTGGAGGTTTCTCAATTCATAGGGTACCCCCGAAGCCATTGAGTATTAATCATTTACAACAATAAACCATCCATTTCTTGGGGTTCGATATCAAAACACACCGCCATTGGTTTATACCGTTTCTGTTGGCATTCTCTCCTATCATCAAGCATTATTATTGGAGTTACAACCTCTGTACATCCCCCATGGCTTGAGAAACGACTATAAAGTAGCTGTTTATTGTTAAGTACTATCCCCTGAAATTAACCATTATGAACGGGTTGAACAATTATTGCTATTCTCAAAAATTACATCCCTGTCATTGTTAGGTCCTAACCATTGTTGTTAAACATCACGGCAGTTATAACCCTTTAACAAAAACGGGCGATCAGGGCGCTGGCCACTCTTAAAAAGATCACCATATGGTCATACCCTACATATAATACTATCAAACCATTATTAACCATCATTATATCATTATTAGCTATTATTAAACCATTATTAACCATCAGAAACTGAAGTTACAACCCCTAAATAACACCATATGCCTTGAGAAACCACCACATGGTCATACGCCAGGCGGTCGGCGCTGCACCTGCCACAGCTTGAACGAGTCCTGCGTCAACTTCGCTGGATACGCCTCGGGGAGCATCGTCTGGGCCTCAGTTGCCACGAAGACTCATCCAACGAAACACAGGTTATACAAACCTAATAATGACTGTTATGGGTTAGTGTTAGGGTTGGATTTCGGAATGACGAAGTGATTAGGGTTGGATTTTTGAATCTTTGGTGATTAGGGTTGATTAAAACAATAGTTAGTTGGTGACAGTTAGTTGATTTTTGAATACATGGTGATTTAGCAATACATGGTGATTTAGCAATACATGGTGATTGTCTTCGTGGATGAGTCTTCGTTATCAACCTAATGATTGTCAAACAAAACAGCTTATCAACCTAATGAATGTCATGGATTGGTTGATTTTTTTTTTGTGATTGGTAATTAGTTCGTGATTGGTAAACCTAATAATTTCGTTAGTTGGATTAGGGTTGGATCCTAATAAAGACTTGACCAGCTCATCCTGACTAATCCAAAACTATCCTAATAACGATTATGGATTAGTTGAATCTTTTAGTGATTGGTGATTAGTTCATTACTGTAATTATAATCATTCATTCGTTATGAAACATATGTTAATCCACCAATAACTTATCTTAGTCAAATTGATATCAAACTACAGTAACCAACTAAGATTCGAAGCAGCAACAGCAATCAAATGAGGAAACAATAATCACCTACAATAAACAGGCAATTATCACAATACTCCACAATGATATGCAACTACCACCAAATGATAAGTGGATATGATAAAAACCTGGCTGATTGGAGGGAGCAACATCCCATTTGTCTCCGTGGGAGACCACAAAGTATCCACAAGACATCATGTGGCGGTTTCCCAAAATAGGCAACCACCCAAATCATCTAATCTATCAACGATCTATCAACAGCAACCAACAATTTTGGGCGTTCCCTGTTTTGAGAAACACCCTGTTATACAACAGTGACGTGGGGCAGGCCACTACCCCTCCACAATCAAGCGCAACTTTGGTTCGTTACTAAAGATGACTGTTTGGTGGTTGAACCACCCCTACGAAACATGTTGGTCAACCAACCATTTGGTAAGAATTACTGGGGGAAAACGAAAAAACATGTGAATCAAACCACCAACCAAATGTAGATCTCCTGATGATATGACTGGGCATTCTACTTGGATGATGATCACAACCTTGGTTTCCCTGGTTCCCCTATCATTGTTATTGTTGTTGGTTATTAGGATAGTTATTTGGTTGTTCCCTGCTTGATAACAATAGTAACCATTCCCCCAGCATTCTTTTCTCTATTGTCGTAGGTTATCCACCATGAAATTGGCTGGTCAACTGCTTGACCCAGCTCGCCATCTGCCATGGATCTGACCCCGCTGGACGCAGCGCAGCGAGTCGCCACGTCACCCATTGCGGTGCCATCGCCCGGCGGAGATCGGTTCTCCTCGTCCGAAGACGAGAAGATCTCAGTATCCACGTCGCTACCGATGGGCTCCTGGGGTAGAGGTGGAACGAGTGGTGGGTGAAGGGTGGGTTACCGTTGATTGTGGTGGGTTGTCAACTACCATGGCTAAACCAATTTACCAATTTTGGTGGTTAGTTATGGTGAATTGGTGAATCATAACAATTATTATGGTTTCCCAATTATTGATATCAATTCACCCGTTTACCAATTGTGGTGGTTAATTATGGTGGTTAATTATGATTAATGATGGTTGATTATGAATAATTAGATGGTTGATTATGATTTGTTATGGTTGATTATGGTTAATTATGGTGGTTGATTATGGTTAACTATTGTAAATGGTGAATATACAGTCAATTATAATTGATTACTTAATTAACTTGACTCACTATAGTTGAAAAAAACAATTATGGTGAATATCTTGGTGAAGTATTGAAGGGTGAGTTGGTGAATAGTGAGTAACATGGTGAGTTACTGATGGATTACATGGTTTACTCACCATTAAGCAGGTTTAGTGATAGGTTTAGTTGACATGAAAAGTTACATTCACAGTCCACGAATCAAAGAGTTTTACGTTGAACTATCGTTTAACCGTGAGCATTTCATGATTTAAGTCAATGATAGTTACCAAATGTTGCCAGGTTTGCCAACACTACTTGTTTTTTGGATGGTTTGATTCTTGGATGGTTCATAATAAAACTCCATGTATGTTTTACAGTACAAGCCAGCCGGAACTTAGCAACGGCAACTCACCATCGCCAATCTCGTGACCGACTCTGGTGTCCTCTTTTGGCCCCAGCTTGGGACTCGGGCTGGCAACCACGGAAAGTTTCTCCTGAAAGCAAGAACACCATGCCTTGGTGCTTTGGTTAGCTTAATCAAGAGTCAGTTTGGTGAACAAATGAATGAATGGTTGATAGTTCATAGTTCATCTGGTTGGTGGTTGAACCACTGCTATGAACAATATGCTTGTTGACCAACAAATCACTTGGCTGTGGGTCAAAACCCTGTACCCCTGGTTCCAATCATTAACAATTGTTTACCCTATGAATTGGTTGGTCATTATCATTGATGGTTAATATTGACCCATAGCCACTTGTCAACCAGCGGGGTACAGCAACTGATTCCCCGAAAATTCACACCACTTCTTGCCGTCGTGTGGCCAAAACCTGCCGGCCAAGCTATCGAAACAGGTCACTCGGCAGGACTTTGTCAATGATTGACGCCATCAATAGTGTTTTTACCCCTTTTGTTTGAGGGTTTAATTTTTGACCCATCTTTGGCTTGTAACACATACATGGCTATAACCTATACTACTTTTTTTGGATGGTTTGATTTCTGGATGGTCTATAAAACGGTTTCATTTTTGGACGGTTTACATAGTTCATTGCATGTTTTACAAGCCAACCGCTCCAAAAAAATGGTTTTCTGTTAGTGTTAATATTGAAGCCGCCATGAAGCTCCTTTTATGTTCTACAAGCCAACCGGAACTTGGAAACGGCAACTCACCATCGCCAATCTCATGACCGATGCTGGCGTCCTCCCTTGGCTCCAGCTTGGGACTCGGGCTGGCGACCACGGAAGGTTTCTCCTGAAAGCAAGAACACCATGCCTTGGTTAGGTTAATCAAGGGTCAGTTTGGTGAACAAATGAATGAATGGTTGATAGTTCACAGTTCATCTGGTTGGTGGTTGAACCATCCCTATGAACAATATGCTTGTCAACCAACAAGTCACTTGTCCATACATTTGGGGAAATATGAATGCTTAAAACCACCAATGTTGGTCAATTGACAAACTAGTTGCTGATGGTCCCATTTCAGTGGTTTACTTGGAATGCTACACTTTGCGATCATTGTGAAGTATTGTTATCAACGAGATTGTTTAAGATGAACCACTACAAGTGGTATTCAAACATTAGTTGGTGCTATGGTACGGGGTGCTTTTCTGCGGCCATCAATATGCTGGACAAATTGAATAATCATCCGGGGTGTGACAATAAGACAAGTTAACACCGAACGATTTGTCATGTATCAACCATGTTCAACCATCTAGTAACCAGTGACGAATCATCAATTTACCATCATCAAATGATCAATAGTCATTAACCAGTACTAAAGGTCATTAACTACGATGAGTCAGCTTATTAACCATCCACTACCTGGTGATGAGCCATCAATTAACCAACCATCAACCATCATTAATCAATAAGCAATGCCCATCAAATAACCATCCGTCATCCATCAACTGCACAGTGGTAACCCCGAGTTTTCTCATTTAGGTGAGTTCACTAGGGTAGCTACCAGTTATGGTAGATATGACCATGATGAATGGTGGCGAATCCAAACCAACAGATTGAACCGGGGGAACTACCAGGATGGTCATAAGGATTACCAGTTCCATCATAGGGTTCAAAATCATGGTTACAAGTTGAGCCACCTTAGATAGCACCCAGTAGGATCTTACAAGTTAAAACTTACAAACCCAAGTCGAACCACCTTAGATAGCTCCCAGTTGGATCTTACAACAAACTTACCCACCCAGTGACCGCAACCATGAACTCACCATCCCTTCACCGCGACGCTCCTCGACCTGCGGGGTGGATTTCCTGGGAGCTGAACACGATGCTGGCGCCATGGTTTTTCTGCTTCAGAGATGGTACCCAGATGCTCCATGGGGCTGGTAGATTTGCTATCGCTAGGTCGTTTTAGAGGTGCAGGTAGATATACCATACATGAACCATCTAGGTAGTAGCTGAGGCTTCCGCGCAGTTATCATCCAATTTCAATCATTTTGAGTCATAAACCATTCATTTATTGCGAGTCCCGATAACTTGAGACCCATGTGGTGGCCTGATCAAACCTGCAACTGACCGGTAGAACTCAAACTCTGAGTAGTTCGACTTTGACCATCATCGTTCCCAAAAATGCGGACAAATCCAGAGGGCCTTGCTGGGGACAGCCATGCAGGCTGGTACCATGCCGGTGAGATTGTAGGCCAGTACATGATTTCAAGGTCGATATTAAGGTGATAAATGCTTGTTGTATTGAGAATTCATAGGCATATACAAGGTGGGGTCCCCAAAAGTTTGCAATTTGTTCGTGAGTATAACCAGGCTAACTAGTGGGCAAATGGTCGATATAACCAGCTTGTTCAATGGCAAATCTTAAGCCACTTATGCTCAACATTGGACGTTTTTCGCCACTTCTAAGCCACTTATACTCAACATTCCCCATGATGAGCCACTAACCGTCATTCCCCATTATAAGCCACTATTCTCACCATTACCCATTATTAATCCTTGTTCACCATAGTGATTCCCATAATTAGATAGCTGTGGGTCAAAACCCTGTCCCCCTGGTTCCCCCATGATTCGCCATTGTTTTCCCCATTCTTGTTTCTTGTTGGTGATTATCCCCCGTTATCCATGGTTAATATTTACCCAACTCGCCAATTATACAGCTAGTAGTTTCCCTATCATTGTTAGTTGTTCTCACCTTTCATTAACCATTAACCAGCTAGTTGACCATTGGTTGGTTGCTTAATATGGACCCATACTTAGGCCATAGGTATCACGTATTGCCACAATTACCATCTAACTTAAGGGGTTCCCATTTATGGTATATACCCATAGTTAAGTGGCCAATAAGAAGTAATTAACCCCATTACTAGGGGGTTAACAACCTAGTTATGGTACATATAGCCACCGTTCCATGGCTTAAGCCACGACCACACCGGGCCCCCCGGTACGGGTGCCCGGTGGCCCTTCGCACGAAGCCGACGTCGGTCCCGGTCCCGTCCTGAGCGAGGCCAGGTCCGCCAAGCCGCGCCATAAACGGTCAAGGGTGCCCATGGCCTGCCGATCCGAAGTGAGGTTGGATGGGTTGAGTTGGGGGATGGTTAGTAACCAGTAAATTATGAACAACCAGTACATGGTTAATAATGGTTAATTGATGATAATGGTTAACAACCAGTAATAACAATTGATGATAATTGTTAACAATATGTTAACAACCATAATTGATGGTTAATACCCAGTAAATAATAACAATTATAACCAATAATATTAACCATGAACAATAACAATTGATAATTAAGAATATTTGGGTGATGGTTAACAACCATGGTTAATTATTGATGGTGATTATCCTTTATTATCAACCATTAACTCAACCAGTAAATAATAACAACAATGATAATAATGGTGGTTAATAAACCCATAATGATCGGTTGAGTTAATGGTTAATAACCAGTAACTTATTAATAACCAGTAAATGGTTAATTGATGATAATGGTTGATTAATAATGGTTAATCGGTTGAGTTCATGGTGCATGGGTGATGATTATCATCAACGGTTTAATGGTTAATAAGCGATTGCATATTGGTTGATGATTGCATATTGGTTGATATAATGGTTGGTTGATGGGTTTGGTTTCCTTGGATGGTCGGTTGATGGTTGGATGATTGGTTCATGAGTCAGGTGATGATAAGCAATGAGTGATGGTAATTGAGTTGGTTGAGTTGAGTTGGATGGTCCTGGACAGTTAATAATATGTCAATCATGGTTAATCCGTTTGGATGATGAGTTGGATGGGCTGAGTTGAGGTGAGTTGAGTTGGATTAGCGGTTGATGGGTTAACAATCAGTAAATAATGGTAGTTGGGTTGAGTTGGTTGAGTTGACTTGGATGGTGAATGATGGTTAATGCTGGTGAAGTGAAGCAAAAATGGATGATGAGTTGGATGATTGGTCGGATGACTGGTTGATAATCATCATCAATAACGGCTGATTGGTTAATAATAACCAGTAAGCAAAGGAGATTGAGTCGGATGAGTTGGTTGATATAATAGTTGTTGATGACGGTTAATGATGGTGACGATTGGTTGGATGATTGGTTGGATAGTGGTGGTAATGGTCGGTGAATAATGTTTACTCAAAAACAATTATGATTGGTTGGATGATTATTTGGATTATGATTGTTAATATATAGTGGTTAATAATCATCAATAATGGTCCATTAATGATGGTAAATAGTGATTAGATTGATTGATGATGGTTGGATGATCAGTATTGGTGCATGATCGTGAATGGCCAATGATCTCTAAGGATGATTAGTTGACAATGATTAATATTGGTTCTCTGGCGTTGAATGGTGTGAGTTGAATGATTGGTCGAGAATGGTTGATGATGGTTAAACAAGTGGTGATACTGGTTAACAGTGGTTGGTTCAAAATGGTTGAACACTTCGTTGAATGGTTGGTTGATAATGGTTGATGATGATTAATACTGATGATAATCGACCATCATAATGGTTCGGAGGTTCGATTATCGACAACCAAATATGGCAAATCCATATCCAGAACCCTCCCCTATGATGATAAATCACCAGCTATGGTAACACTAGTGGTGATTCGAAGCTTCCTATCAAAGACCACCAATGGTAGACTCCAGTAGGTTGGTTATTTCCCTGGCTCCTAGCCTCTCTCCCTCCCAACCACAGCCAGTTAGTCACAATCACAATACCCTCTGGTAAACTAACATAGCAATAGAAAATCACCATATTTTATAGAGACGGCCTGGGAAAACATTGATAATTGGTGGATTTTCCGATGCTATGGTAGTTCACCAGAGGGTAATTTTCATGGACCTGGACATCCTTCCGCTTGCCCATCTGCCCACCTGGTTCCCTGTCTCAGCGCCACTAGATGGCCTAGGCACGGCCGTGGCCTTCTACTCATGAGTCATTGTTGCTTGTTGTTGGTGACTTATTTCTAGTTGCTGATTGACAATCATTCAAAGTTATTCATTACAGTATTAACCACTATCATATCATTAACCAACCACTAATTGCTGGTTACTGGTCATTGGTTGCGGGCCCTTGGTTGGTCGTGTTGGCACTGTTGATGGCCCTCATGGTTTCCCGCTCCTTAGAACCTTTGGCACCTCCGTTGCAGGCGAAGCAAGTGACCCTGCAGAATTCGCTGGGAATTCCTGACCTGGATCGACTTTGTAGAACTTCGCATGTTTGCGCCATTGGTGCGGCCTTGAGTGATTGGGATCAAACATCATCAGTTGGATGAGCAAGGAACCTGCGAACCTCTTTGTGAACCAGTGATGTGCATTGCCCTTGGGCCCACCCTGAGTGCTTGGAAGATCAGTCAGTGACGCTGCGGCACTGCTCGTGGCTCCGAGCTCCGCAGTGTGCAGCTCGAAGCTTTACCCAGTTGATGAAACACCAAAAAGAAAAAGCGGAAGAAAATTTCTTTTTTAGCTGATCAGAAGAAATCGGTGGGTACAGGTGAAATCGGCCTGATCCCATGAAAGCAGAAGAAAGCTGATTTTTCAGCTGATTTTTCTTGCTTTATTCAGCTTTTAAAACCTACAAAAACTGAACAGAACAGTAGAAAACAGCTGATATAATACAAAGTTTGTTAATCTATAAAACCTACAAAAACTCCTTAGAAAACTCACAATTAAAACTAAAGATGATGTGACCAGTGGATGCTTTCCCCAAACACTGACACCAAATAGGCCAACCAAGTCCTACCAGAAAACCAGGGTTCCTTCCTTCAACCAGCTCAGCAACACACGTCGATGCTGCCTTTTCCTGCTGGCGCATTGATCCAAAAAGGGCTAGGTCGTACCCTTCATGTTGGTTTATGGTGCCTTTCGCACTCCCCCTGATCGAATTTCGACAGAGGTTCGATCACCCTAGCTCAAGCCCTTCTAGGTACACAACAGGCAATTGTGATACGTTTTCACGTCTTCTGCCTCTTCTCGTGCATGCTGGTAATCTGTGTGAAACCTGCCATCTCTTCCACGGTAGAGGATACCATGGGGTACTTCTCTCTGGGGTCCACATTCGGGGCATCTTTCGATCTGAAGAATCACTCTGGATCTGTGTAAGCTTCCACACTCGCGATCGATATGATAGCGAGTTCCCATGGGAGTGATGTGCAGTGGAACACGGTGCACAGCTTCCGTGGGTCTGTCATTTTCCCTGGAAATTCGTCGAGAAGTTCTTGTGACACTGCTGCTGCTTGGAGCTCCTTGAGAGCGAAGCGCAGCTCTTGGGGCAGATCTTTCATCCTCTTCTCGACGACTCTCTCTTCGGTTGTTTGTGTTCTCTTCCCTCCTCATCGTTGAGGGAGTTCCTGGATCTCCTCTTTCGCTTCTTTGGCTTGAGAACGAGTTCTCTCCTTCTCTCCTCCTCACTTCGTCCTCATGCCTCTTTTCTTCCTCTTCAAGCTTTCTCATATGACGATCATGCTGAATCGCCATTTGAATCCTCCTCTGTACATTCTCTTCTTCTTCGATCTCATCCCTTCTGATTCTTCGGTCCTCATCTCTTCCGTCCTCCTTCTTTCGAAAGCTCTGAATCGCCAAGGAAATTCCCAGGAGAATGGTGAACGGGACAATGAACCAAAGTACGATGAAATCCCATAGGCTCTCCTGAGGTTCTTGGCTTCTCCCTCCTCCTTGGCCTCGAGCTCTCGTTGCTTGAGCCATCAAAATCAAGGCGACCAATAGCTTCTTGGCCTTCGGAACATCCATGTTTCCTTCTTCCTGCCTCTTCATCTCCTCACTTCG
Source organism: Symbiodinium kawagutii (assembly GCA_009767595.1). Taxonomy (NCBI): domain Eukaryota; class Dinophyceae; order Suessiales; family Symbiodiniaceae; genus Symbiodinium; species Symbiodinium kawagutii. The sequence goes on from VSDK01021196.1 coordinate 27,002, forward strand.
CTTCACTTCTGGATCCTCCTCATTTCTTTCGCTTCTTCCAAAGCTCATCCCAAGAAGTCCCTTCAGGTAGGTGAACCTTTCAAAACAAAGAGTCTTGGTACCCACATCCGCCGGCATCTGAGCTCCCGGTAAATGGCGAACAGTCCAATCACCTCTCGACACCCTCCACTTGAGCGCAGCTGCGCGACGTCGAAGGTGTCTGGTTCGCCATGATCCTGATTCACCGGTAGCAATGGCCAGTGCTGACGTACTGTCTGTGTGGGCCTTTCCTCGAGTAGACTCTTCAAAGAACTCTTCATACACTACCCGAACCGCTTCACCAGCTGTGACTGCGTCCAACAGTTCGATGAGCTAGGCTTCAGCTGTAGATGAAGACCTCAGAGATTGGCGTGATGATCGCCACAAAATTGGGGACCCTCCCCATTGCACAACTGTGCACCCTTGGCAGAGGTCTCCAAATGATGCATCTGAATAAACGTTGATGTCCTTCTCTTCCTTCCGGTTCTGGAACACGAGACCATGATCGCAACTTCCAGCCAGAAACATCCAAGCATGCTTCGCCATGGTGAGGACCATGTTGGGGTACCTTGTGATGCCCGTGGACATTCGAGATAAGAGAAACATCAAATCGGGGCGGCATCTCGTCATCAGCCATACGAGCTCCCCAACAACACGCTGGGCCTCCCTCACCTCCTCCAACCTCACATGCTCCTGCTTCTCAGCTTCATCATGTTCTTTGGATGTAGGTGTCTTCCTCCTCAGCCACTTGGAAGAGTCCTCACCCAAATTCCTCTTCAAAAGATCCCTCGTGTAAGCCTCTTGTGTCGCCTTCCAAACTCCTGATGAATTCCTCCAAAGTTCCATTCCTAGAAACCGGGATCCTTCTTCATCATTGACATAGGTCGGCTTCGAGGTTTCCCATATCTTTTGCAGCGCCTTCACAACCTCCTCAATGATGGGCCTTCCTCCCAGGACCAAAAGATCATCAACGTAGACCACTACCAATCCCAACACTTCTCCCCCGGGACCAACATCAACATCCTCCATGACACGCCATAGGTTCGGCTCGGAAACCATCTGCCTCAACCTCAAGGTCTTCTCCTTCCAAGGAATCTCAAGTTCCATGAGGATCCCGTCGCGATGGTCCGACCACAGCTTGGGACTTTGGCGATATCCGTACATAGCCATCAGCACCTGCCACCAGGTGTGCTCATCAACGAAGCCATTGGCCACGAGGAAGTTGGGTGGTTTCATCAGCGCAACTCGCTGGGGTTCGGCCTTCTCTAACGGATCCATGGGCCTCTCCACATCCAGCCTCATAGGAGCGTTTAAAAACGCTGTCTTGACGTCCAAGATGCAGCCCTCCCAAAGGAACTGTGACGCGAGGGATAGCGCGACCCGGGCCGACACCGCGTTGGTTCCTGAGGCAAATAGCTCTAGACTTTGGTCTGCTTCGGCATAATTGCCGCATGCCACTATCCTCGCCTTGGGCTTCCCGGTGGGCTCTGACGGGTCCGGTTTGAGGGTAAAGACCATCTTTCCGGGGATAGCTTCACCTTTCCTTTCCTCAACCAGCCTCTTCCCTTCTTCAGCTGAGATCTTCTTCAACGCTCCTTTGGTCTCCAACAAGGCTTTCAATTCGGCTTCAATGGCCGGGGCCCATCTTGGAAGATTCCGACGCACCTCTGCTTGGGACACTATCCTGGTCTGCAAAACCTCCTCCTCTCCCAACTTCATCATCTGTCTGATGCTGATCACTGCATCCAACGTGGCATCAAGCACCCGGGAATCCTCATAAGCTAAATGCATCATTTCCTCCTCAATCATCTTCTTCATGGAGTCTTCCCAAACTTCCCTTTTTTCCTCCTCCTCATCTTCCTTCTCATCTTCTTCATCTTTGGGGGTCTGCAGCCTCCTTTCTTCTTCATCCTCCTCACCTCGAATCCTGCATCCTCTGACTGCGGTCTTTCCACGGATGCGTCGTCGCTGTTGCATCGGGTTCAGCTCATCCTCCAATCCTATCCAATGCTCAGGTTCTGGGGGACTTTTGAGGTTCTTCATGACCATCCTTGTGAGAAATTGAGAGCCGTCTGGACGTTCTACCCAGTGCCCATGATGTACCCAACTCGGTCCCAGGTACAACACCCTCTCCTGGGTTGGCTCCAATTCTCTTGAACGCCAAAATCTTTTCCTCACCAGGACCGGCGCCAAAAAAGGAGCCGTCTTTGTGTCCCTTCCTGTAGCTTGGATCCTCATCATCTCATCCAAACATCGGGCAGCAAGGGGCCAACGAGAAAACTCAGCATTGGCAGCTAACAGCATTCGGCGAATACGTGATTTCACCTCAAACACTGCTTGTTCGGCTCTGCCGTTGCTTTGGGGCTGATCCCCAGTCGTGTAGGTCCTGATGATGTTTCGATTCATACACCATGCATTCAAAGCATCTGAGAGGAATTCGCCAGCTTGATCTGTATGGAGCTGCCTCACCTCATATCCATCTGCCTTCAATCGCAGATAAAATCCCATGATAGCCCTGTGCACTTCTTCTTGCCTTCGAGTCGATAGAGGTACCACCAATCGTTGCAGACTCATCCGCACCGGTTGTCTCTCCTCCTCTTCCTTTGGTGGTTTCTCTTCATCCTCCTTTCCTTCGACCTCCTTTTCTTCTTCCGTATCCTCTCTCAAAGAAGGTGTGTAGGGTAGGGAAATCTCATCCTCTTTATCTTCGTCGTTCCTTCGGGGTCCCAGCTTCTCATCCACCTTCCTTTCAAGGTCCTCCTGAAGCTGTTCGCCATCTTCAATCTCCGGAGCATCTTCAGGGCATCCAGGGTCCTCCACTTCTTCGTCTGGGGATCCATCTTGGACTGGGTGCGGCCAAACAAAAGTACCCACCAACAGGTACTTGGCCTTCCTCTTGTGAAGGTCTGGAGATTCCTTAAATGGTCCGGCAATGTCCAAGGACATTACCCCTGCCTTCGGCGGCAGGTTTGTCCTTCGATGGTATGAATCTTTGGCACATGCCTGCTGGCACACCAAGCAGTCTTTGCGGAACGGAGTGTGGCCAGCATTGATGTGTTCAGTCCATGACAGCCTTCTCATCTTCACCGGCCTTCCCAAGGTCTGTGTTTGAATTGACGTTGCCACCTCCCTCATGAAGCCCGGTGCCCACCTAGCTAAAGCTTTGGACTCCTTGAAGAGCTGTTCCTTGGTCTTCCCTGCGACTTCCCTCCTTTTGGTCGTCATCCTTCGCAGCGGAAGCTTCATCACAAGGGTACCACCCAAGGTCGTTGGCTTTGCAGCATCTCCTCCAAAATCGCCTTGTCGAAATGTTTGCTCATGCAAGGAGTATGCCCGAGCCAATGCCTTCCATTGAGGAGTCCTCCACCAACTGACCACTTCAGGTAAGTGTTGAGGCTCTGCCGGTTGTTCGAGACCCAAATCAACTGGTCTTTCAACTCCGTTCATCTTCCTGATCTCCTCCGCGATGACATACACCATAATGAACCTGAACATCAGAATGTCATCTTCCTTCACCTGCTCCCTTTCAGACGAAGTCAACTCCTTCATACCGAACTCCTCCCCCCACTTCCTCAAAGGTCGGGGTAAGTCCTCCAATCCTTCCACCTCCACATGTCGAAGCATGGAACGTGTTCTACACGGTGGTCCACCAACCACTCCTCTGATAGCTCCATCGAACGCCATTCGAAGCAGCAGTGGGTAGGCAAGTCCTTTCGGGCTGAGATCGTCCTTCTCGCTTCCATGAAGTACATCAAATTCATAGAGCGACCGCACATCCATACCAACTTCCTTCGCAGCACGAGTGAGCGTGTAGCCCTCCTTCTCTCCGGAAAACGCATGGACGACCAAACCTTCTCTAGCCCAAAACCTCCTTCTCCTCCTGTTGCCTGCCAATCTGCAATCTTCCAGGGGCTCTTCAATCAAAGCCTGCTTCAACTCTTCTGGAATGCCTCTGAAAGCGGGATGCTCTTGAACCAACCGTTGGATCCAGCTTCTTTCCCATCCGTCGTCGACCTTCATTGATGCCACCTTCACATTCGCGGAAGCCTCTATCTCTTCAATCAACTCCAAGGCGTCTTTGAATGGAATCATAGGGCATCCATCAACCAAGTCAATCTTCAACGGACCTCTCTTTGGGTGATGCAAGCAAAGTCCAACGTCTGTCCAATGGAGCTCACACTTCAGGAGGGTGGTGAGGACACCCATCGGGATGATAGGTTCGACATCGAACTCCCCCACGATAACGCCCGTAGGTGCCAAGCGCATCTCAACTTCCCTTCCTCCTGCAAGTCCCACTTTCACAATTGGGTAGTGCGACCCTCTTTCACCCTTCCTTCTCGGCCTCAATGCATGGGTTGCACCTGAATCAATGAGACCTTGTCCCATCTCGGTTTTCATCTTTGAAAGCCTCAGTACCCGAAACGTGGCTCTCTTCAGCTCATCTAGCTGTCTTTGTAGGGCCTGCATCTTGTCCTGGGGGTTCTCCGGGGCTGCAGGCTTTCCATTCACATCCATCGAACGAAGCATATTCCTGGCCTCTTCCATAAGCTGCTTCATGGAGTCTTCACCAGCAGCGCTAGCATTGGAATTCAACTCCGTCGCCTCTCCTCCCTTCTCAGCCTCGCTTCCATTCGGTTGCTTCACTTCAGCCTCATCAACCTTTTTGATCTTCTTGATCTTCTTTGACTGTTTCTCTTCTTCAGTCTGCCTGGTGCATTGATTCGCAAAATGGGCCTTGCTTCCGCAAGACCAGCACCTTTTCTCGTTGTCTAGCACGTGGGTGAAGTTGCACTCTCTGCCCTTCCTGCATCCATCGTCGGTAAGGAAAAATCTGCAAAGAGGTCCTTTGCCTTCGCCGACCTGCTTTCCTTTGCCCTTCCCTTTTGCTCCATCCTGCTCCTCTCCTTTCTGCCTAGCATCAAAGGCTCTCAACTTGCCAGGTCCCTCAGGGTTCTTTCGTGACTTGTCCGCCGACTTCTCAATGTGTGCAATTCCTTCCACTTCGGCCAGCAGCAACGTCACATAGCGATCCACAGTCTGGTTCGTCGGTGCGCTATCCAGAAGGAGTGTAGACTTAGCCAGTGACACACGAAACCTTAGGTCGCTGTACTGCTCCAGGATGCGCTTCGTCAATCGATGAAGACCACGTACCAGCACCGTCGGGTCTGGTTGAGCCACCCCAATGTCGGATGCCCTGGACCTCCATCTTATCCATCGACGCAATCCTCCAACAGCTTCAATCAACGATGATGCTTCGGGAGGACTTTCCAAGTTCTTCAAAATCGTCTCTTTCTCCCCCAGCCCACCCGGCTGGTAAACGATCTGAAGATGCGCCATGATCGAGAAAGCACTCAAATTCTTCGTGCTCACAAGCTCCTCCTTCTGAACCTCAGGGATGGCCCGTAGAAGCATTCCTGAGACACGGCGTTCAAGCCTTTGCCATCTCTTCTCTTTCAGGCAGTCCGGGGTGACAGGTCGATGAGAAACTCGATCCAACGGCGACAAAACCATATGGGCTTGGTACCACTTCTTCACTTCCCGCATCAACAGCCTCCACCACTCCTCCGATGAAGACGATAGATCCGACATAGCGGGTTCCAAAAGTGTCAGCCAATCCCCCATAGATATCGGCCCCTCCGTTGGTGTCCAATCTGGCAAGGTAGGCAACTCGCCAACCCCGCTCCTCACCACCTCCACGCCAGCAACCGTATCCTTGCCGTCTCTATCTTCAGCAAACCTCTTCTGCATCTCCTGCATGGATTGCAACATCAGCGCCGTGAACTCATACTGCTGGTTGTCTGTTCGGCGCGAACGTCGAGGGCGAACTTCTTCGCTTCGAACCTCTTCTTCCGACGAGGTGGACTCCTCCTCCTCATCCTGACTCTGTTGTCTTTCCTCATCAGAATCTTCATATCCTTCTTGCTGGGCCACTGCCCCGTCCTCCTCGTCCAAACCCGGCAGGGTTCCAACCTTCTTTCCTTTCCTTTGGGATTCTTGCTGGGCTGCTGCCCCTTCCTCCTTTGGTGACAAAACTTGTTGGGCTACTGCCCCGTCCTCCTTTTTCCCGCTACCTTGTCGGGTCACTACCCCATCCTCCTTGATAGGGCTGCTTTGCTGGGCTGCTGCCCCGTCCTCCTTGGATTTGCTTCCTTGATGGGCAACTGCCCCGTCCTCCTTGAAGGAAGAAGCTTGCTGGGCCTCTGCCCCTTCCTCCTTGTTCTTCAACATTCTCGCTTTCTTCTTTCCTCGTCCTGACTGCTTGGACTTCTTCGGATCTTCCTTGAATTCCTCCGGAGTGTTGTACTGAGACCCGGACTCAGCACGTTGCATCTGGTATAACTCTCTTCGGAGTCGATCGTTCTCATGCTGCGATGCCCTCAGCATCAGATTCATCTCCTCAATCTCACGACTGATCTGCATCTTCCATAGTTCCTCCCTTTGACGATCCGAGTGGAAAGGATTCGAACCCCAAGTCTCACCTCTAGTTGACGGCCTCTCTCTCTGACTTCTATCCATAGTGCCATACAACATTGGTGCTTGACGTGTCAAATCTTGCCATTCTCGAACTTGCTCAGGGGTAAAAAGATGGTCACCCAACGCTCTAGGTGGTCCCACAGGTAGTGCTGGCAAAGGCAACGAACCCTCCAACTCTCTTGGCAGCTCCCTCCCTCGCTCTACCCTATCTTCTGCTTCTGACTTCCTAGGGGTTGGTGTCCATGTATCTGGGATCTTCGTAGATGACGCCCTGTGAACTACTCTGGTTCCTGAAGGTTGCGGGGTAGCAGGCGCAGTTGAAGCTCGAGCTACTGGAACCAACTCCTGTCCCACCAAGCTCAGCTCCTGCGTCTCTTCCTGAACACGACCGTCCTCGATCGCTTCAGGAGTCTTTTCTTCCTTCGACTTTCGCCTTCGGGAACTATCTCTTCGTTGCTCCCTTCTGCGAGTCATCATCATGGCTTCGCTATCCGGTGGGGTTGGGCTCATAACCTAAAGATGATGTGACCAGTGGATGCTTTCCCCAAACACTGACACCAAATAGGCCAACCAAGTCCTACCAGAAAACCAGGGTTCCTTCCTTCAACCAGCTCAGCAACACACGTCGATGCTGCCTTTTCCTGCTGGCGCATTGATCCAAAAAGGGCTAGGTCGTACCCTTCATGTTGGTTTATGGTGCCTTTCGCAAAAACAACTGATGATAAAATCTGCAAACATTATCGAAACAAAACCAATCAAAAAACACCAAGCATCATCAGCAGAAACCATCCAATCCTTTCGCAGTAAGAGCTGGTTGGTGGTTGAACCACCTTTTGCCTTTGCGGTGCGGGCGGAACTCAATCCTACGCATGGCATAAATTCACTCTCCAAGGGCGGAGAAGGCCCAGCGACCAGCGTCCATCTTTACAAGGCAACAGGACGGGTCGCTTGCTGCAGAAATGCCTGCTGGTAAAAGGCATCCACAATAGCGCCTAGATAACCAGGACGCTGGGGCCAATCGCCAACAGGGACACTGGGGAGCTTCCATCTGTGCAGGCTTTCATCTAAAGCCGGAAGCCCCTGAGAAAAAATCCTCAATCGTGTCGACCGGTGAGATCCAAAGAAGGTCCCAGTGTGAACCTCGCAAGACAAAACCGTGCCGTCAACGGTGTCCAGAAAGGAGTCAGGCCAATCATCAGATCTGTCACCATCACGGTGCGCAGGTTTGCTTACCAATGCGATCCAGTGAGCACGAAGAGGAAGTCCATGTGTGACAGCCGTATACCAAGCCCCAAACCCATCAATGTCAGCAAGGCATTGTTCATGTGACAGACGCCCTGTCGCAGCGCCAGTCGGGCCAAAATGCCTGCAACCCTGTCCAGGGTGACAGATGGTGCCCAGGAACGTCCCATCGCTGGACACACTCTTCCAACGCTGCAACTGATGGGTGAGAGTGAGGTCATACGGGGTGGTCTCGGAGAATGCAAGAGCGTCCTCGAAGACAATCTCAGTACCAGTGGAGAGGGCGAAATTCCTCGAGAATGCTCGCAACGCTCCCACGGTGTCATCGTCCAGGCCGCAGCAAAGGACTTTGAAGTGTAAAGCCGGGGAGGGTGTGACCGGCCTAGGCAATACCTCGCCGGGACTCGCACTAGTCAGAGACGAGCGGAGTCGCGAGGCTTGAAGGTCAATCCATACCCGGGCCAACCGAACCGCAGCAGTATAGGTCGGCTCATCTTGGAACATCTCAATGTAGTCCGAAAAGGACTCAAGCACTGAGACTGTAACATGTCCGGGATCAACGGGTGGTTCACCAAGCTGCACATTGAGGAACCAATCCGTCAGATCACAGGAAACATCACTGATCACTGGATGCCGCACCAGTCGTGCTGGTTCGGGTCGATGTGGGGCGGCACGCTGCCAGTCATCACGAGATGGCAGGTGAGGGCCGGCCAATTGCACTGCAGGCTGGCGAAACTCATTCCGTGTCTGCCGCATAGAAACCGTAGGCACTTGATCAACTTCGGCAGTGGTCAATGGTGAAAGAATGGATTGCAAATGCTGCAGGCAGCCTGTGCGGCCATGCTGGAGATGCTGCCTGAGTTTTTGGCTATTGCCAAACATCTTCAAACACGATTGACACACTGTCGGGTGTGGCATAAAGTGCCGAGCCACTGCATAAATATTGTGCTGGGTTTTGCAATGGACTGAAAGGGCTTTGGCGGACTCAAAATGCTTATCACAATGCTCACACTGGAAAGCGCCCTGTGAAGGATCCTCTGGTGTTATAGGAGGTCTATCGATCACCACGGCATCGGAAGGTCCTGCCCACAATTGACGCCAGACTTGAACGCGGGCGCTGATTTGCCGGGCCCGTGTGGCTCGACGCACTGCCCGATGGCACAACGACTTCCAGGACGGTCCAAAGTCCCGAATGCGGGTCAGCCAAGAATCCAGGTCCTCATGTGGGGAAGGCATGGATGCAAAGTCATGGTCCCACTGTTGTAGCCATGAACAAGCCTCTGCTGCAACCTGAAACCATCCTGCCCGCCCATCATCCCATTGTTGGCGAAGGAGGTCCAGTAAGACGCCAGGGCCGTCCAACAATGTTTTCTGAATGTGACGAAGGCGAGCCGCAACAATGAGGAGTTCTGCATCTGGAACGTCGACGCTAGCAATGATCTGTGTGTCAGTGACGTGCACAGAGTCCCTGCGATTATGTCGATTCAGAATGCATCGAAAAACTCTCAGCACAAAGCTCTGGAGCTTGGCCAACAACTGCGGCGTCAAGTTGATCCAGGTTTCCGCGGCATAAAGCAGCGTTGAAAAAACGAGACTGCGAGCCAGTGTGAACTTGCACTGTCGATGCAACCTTTTGTGGCGAAGGAGGCGTCGGCAATCCTGAAGAGCATTCTGGGCTCTCGCCAGTCGTGCAGCGATCTCAGCATCCAAGGTCATGGTGCTGGATTGTCGTTGTCCCAGATGAGTATATGCACAGGAAAGCGACAAATGCAGAGAGGAGTTGCCACTCACAACCTCAAGCTTGTGCGGGATAGGTTCCCTCTGGAGGGCTTTGTGGGCTGCATGAGAACCTCGGCCCTGCAGTCGTAGGACTGCTTCGGACTTTCCAGCCAGCATGTTAAGCTGGAGTCCTTTCTCTGCACACTTCACATGCATGGTGGCTGCCACACTCCGAATGGCCTCAATCAACTGACCGGGGTCTTCCGCTTCAAGGAAGACGGACACATCGTCCATCCACGTCAGTGGTGGTACCACCGTGGTGAGTCCATCCTGGATCAAGGTCGGTAGGTGGTGTTCGACTTCAGTTGTGAAGCGTTCCAAGATCCCAGCCATTACAGTAGCAAACGTGATGTCAGCTGTCGGATCGCCCGGTCGGGAACCTCTCCCGGCACGCAGGGCCATGTTGTCATTGGCATGGAGCTGGCCACAAAGGACCTGTGACCAGGTCTGTGACATCGTTTGCTGCACTCGGCTGCGCACATGCACGGATGCTCCCATGTCAAGCATAGCAGGCGGTTGAGACATGGCTGAGAGGAACGTATCCTCAACGGTGAAATCAGGCAGGTGAAGGGGATCATCCACCACATCGTGTCTTCGAACTGTGTAAAAAGCAGCACTCAAATCGAAGAAAACAATCGCATGGCTCCGCCGGTGGGCCACAGCCCGTTGACGGAGAGAGTTCAAAATTTGAACAGCGAAAGTTGTGGTCATGCGTGGGAGCCCCCCAAGCTGAAGCAACTGAAAACGAGGGCGCAACTCGCGCATGATCTTAGCTCGCAAGACCTGATTGAGGAGACGAGGAATGAGATGAGACAGCAAGATGGCTCTGTAGCTGCTAGTGGCATGCAGCGGGCCCTTCTGCTTGTACAACGGGCAGATATAGCCCCCCTTATGAACAAAGGCCTGTTGAAAATAAGCAGCATTCTGAATCATGAAAGGAAAGATGAAACGGGCGGCCATGACTGGATCTGCTAAGCAAATCTCCGGGGCAAGGGGCCCGGTTACCACCTTCCGCATCTTCAAAGCACGAATAGCTCTTTCCAAATCAAAGATCGTGGGTAGATCTTGAATGGACGGTGTTTGCTGCAGGGCTTGCTGACAGGCACGTCGATTGCCCAAAGCCACTGAGTCTGCCAACACTGGAAGCGGAACTACTTCGGCCTGTTCCACTTCAGCGAAGTGATCAGTAAACGACCTGTCTGTCGCCATAAACTTGGCCTTGTGAAGATCGGCTTTCTGCCGCTGTTTGGGGAGCAGAGGTCGAAGGCGTTTCCAAAAGTCCGCTGGGCGAGCTTCTGCCATGTGGGAACCAGACTGCTCAGTCAGGTCCTGTACAAAGGCTGCTTCGTCTGCCTGGAGTGCCACGGCAAGCTGATGTCGCCTGGAGCGAACAATAGAAGCATTGTGTGCCCAGGCCATATGACATTGACGCAGCCATGGGGCATAAGATGATGTCCCAGCACCATCTGCATGAAAATGAAGTGCAAAATGACTCCACCAACGAAACAAACGGGCTAATACCCTCTGGAGATAATGGATGGACCGAGCAATCCCATCCTGCATCCCCAGATCAGTTGTGCATGCCGCTCCAAAAGGGAAGCCACGACCGGAGCGTCTACGCCATGCAAGAAACACAGCCCGGGTCAAATGATTTTTCACATGGGCATCTATGCGTGTCATTTGTCTCCGAGCACGACGAGACTCCTGGCGTAGCCACAAGGTGTCCTGACTGAGCCATTGGGGTTGTGCCCGTGTGGAGACCACAGGAAATGCTTGGGAGAGGGCACTCTGGAACCAATTGTCAACCATGGCTGCCGCACGATCGGCGGATGCATTCCATAAAGCCACTTCCGACTGCAAAGTGAAGCGCTGCAACAAGGCAGCACACATCTGTTGGCCCTCAGGGGTTCTCATCTGAGTCTTGTCGATCTGGGGCCGAACTAAGGCTGGGGCTGCATGAACAACAACCTCGACATGCCCTCTGATAGCTGAGGAAATGTGATCATCATGACGATGCTCCAAGTTGATGCTATCATTATGGGCTTGGAGGGATGCTGAAACCCATTGCATAGGCCAAATGGGATAATCAAGACGGTGCCAACCTGACAACGACCGCCAAGTGCCTGACTGCAGCCACTGTTGCCATTCAGTGGACGGAAAAGTGGTGGGCACACATGTGTTGGTAGTGACAAGAAACTCGTGAAAAAGCTCCCCATTGCGGTTCTGAGGCTCAGAACAAAAGGAGCCGACAGAAGAAGAGGGACAACTCCCAAGTCTGGCGTTGGCATCGATGCCCCCTAATAGGGGAACCCCGGGGAATTTCCTGCAGTGAGTAGTGAGCTGCGTCCAAAAATGAAGTTTCGCTTCATCGTCGGCAGCTTCATGAGGGGCGTGAGCCGACACGATCAACAGCTCAAACTCCTGTGTGTGGAAGTGCAAAAGCAATGTTTGTGCATCAGCAAACACGATTTGACAACCTTGTTGGCTAAAATAAACCGGGACGGGATCACGACCATCAGAGTGCAACCAGGCGAAAGGGTCTCGAGTGTTCAACCATATCTCTGTGCCTCCTTGCCCTTTCTGTGCCGGTCCACAGAATCCACACCATCCACGCTCTTTCCAAGGGTGGTCATGATGCCGCCGCGTCTCTTGAAGGCAGACACAATGTTGATTGGATAATTGCTGCAGGAGCAACTCTTGTCTGGATGTCCATGCTTTGCCTGGGGCACGATTGGCCCAACCTTTCAGCGTACCTACATTGTAGGTAATGCACTCAAACTCAATGACTGCAGTGCACTGATGTTGCGGTGCATGGTGAGGCCAGCGCTCAGTGTCAGCAGTGCCACAAGGAGGTGGTGCATGGATCATAAGCATGTCATCCTCAAAATGGGGACCAAAGGACTCCAATTGAGACCGCCAAAGGAGCCACAGCCACTGGAGTGGCGAGCGATCAGAGACTTCAATAGGTGGCTGTAGGCGACACGGAGGCTGGGTATAAGCACAATGCTGCGCCACATGGTTGGCTATTTCATTGAAAAGGTCCCCAGTGTGGGCCCGCTGCCATCTGCCCTGGAGGCAACCTAATTGTGCTGTAGCGTGCCAAAGGGGCCTGACAAACTCGGCAAGGAAAGCATTGTGATGTGCAGTCCAATGTCCATCTGCACATTGAAGTGCAGCCCAAGCGTCCGAAACAATAGTGAGGGGTACACCATGAACAAAGAAATCACAATTGATAGCCTTGAGCAAAGCAAACAGTAGGGCCATACATTCAGCATCGAAAGCATTGCAGCGATGTCCCGTAGGGGCACACTGTTGAACAATGCACGAGTCGGATAGACAACTGGCTGCAAATCCCTGAAACTCACAATGACCCGATGCGAAGTGGTGTACGATCACGATGGCCCAGGCCGGATGCTTCGACGGGTCCTGCTGGATGCAAGAACCATCGGTGTAAATTTCGATGTGAACGACCGGACCCTGTGCGGCTGCCGCCTGTTGTTGACAACTCCAGAGGCGAGCAGCGATCTCATGGTCGATAGAATCCGGTGCGGGAAGGGCAACTTGAAGGTCAAAACGAAAATCAAGCAGACGAGTGCTAAGCTCATCAAGGCCTGCAATGGGAAAGCGTCGATAAGGCCCTTCCAACGGCATCACTGGTGGTTCCTCGATCAAGTCGTCCAGCAAGAGCACTGTGCGAGAACCAACCTTCTCCTGAGGACACACCTGCAACGATCCAACTTGCTGTAGGCTAGGACGAACGGATGCACTCTCGTCCGGGTCACCTGTCAGGCCCGCGTCCGAGGGACGATCATGCCGTGACGAGATGGTCGCGGACAACTGCAAAAGAGTTGGTGCAGTGTCGCCCGAGTCCCTCTGGGGCACAGACTTCAACAAAGTAGTCCAACATGCGCCGTCCATCAAAGCAATGAACTCATGGGCCAGCCAGTCCCCATGAAGATACCACAATGCACGTGGCTCAAATGCAGAAGGGTCCCACCGTGATTGAGTGAAAATTTCCCGGACACTCAAAGCATCAGGCACAGAGACGGCATCAATCTGCACTGCGGACGGTACATATGGCTCTGCACAGGCGATCGCCAACCCAACCACACGACCGGGAATAGGATGCTGCCACAGCAGGATGTGTGGCTCCGGTCGCATAGGACATCGAAAAACAGGCTGAGCAAGTGTAATGAACACGGGATCACCGGGAGAGATAACATCCCTCCAAATGTCTTGCATCTGCTGCTGCCATGTGTTGACCCGCCTGGCCAAATGAACAATGCGCGACCTCGGGCAGTGCGGGTGATGAACATGTGACACAAACCAAACCTGGACATCCAGCAACTCCCAGCATCGTGAGGACAAGTCCTGCTCAAACTCTGCCCAAGTGGCTTCCGCTTCCGCAGCGACATCAAATGCTGGGGCGGATTCACGGTGGAGGGGCAACTGCACCATGCTAGACAAATCATCTGTTGCCCGAGATCGTCTGGATGTATGCCACCCGGGGGGTTCGACTGCCGGCTCAAAATTCAGGGTCAAGCCAGCGCCAGGCTGGGCACGGATGTCTTCATGCAGAGAAATGTCCCTGTGCTGCCACTCACAAGCAAGGAAATGGCTTGGTGAGTCCCCTGAGATCAAATGTGAGAGGCCCAAAAGGCCACAGAGATGGTCAGGCGTAGCATCCACAGGAACGGAAAGAACCCTGGTGCGAATGGTCCATGACACGACGGAGGTGGTCATCACTGCACATCGGTTCACAACCCCTGAGTCCTGGTAAAGAATGACATGAAGGGTCGAAGGTTCCGTCCAGAGGTGCAATGGCTGGGGATTCACAAGTGCAACCCTTAAAGGCTGAGTCGGCCGACAGCGATCCCACCAAAGTGCACAAGCTTGCAAATGCCAGTCACGTTCCCTGGTCAGGACCAAAACACGGGACTGATCGCAGGTCAAAAAATTGCGATGATCAATGAACCATGCGTGCACAGGGATGTATGCACTGTGGTAGGTCATCGACATGGTCCGATGCACGTCAGTCATGACCCGATCAAAATCATGTCCCGGAAGAATGGCATGGGCCTGCTCCTCAATGTGCTCAAGAGCCTGCGAACCAGCGGCTGGTTGGACATCAATACGAAGGCCATCGGCTGCTGCAGGTCGAAAAACCCGACCGGGTGGCCATGGTTGATTCTTGAAAAAGAGTCTACAATCATAGTTCAACATTGGCCTGAAGCAGTACGGTGCCTGATCTGACAAGATGGTCGCAGCAAACTCGTTCAACTGTTCAGCAGCCAAAATGGCATGGTATCGCCACCCTTCCTCCCTAAATCTGGACGAGAAGTGTATAGGTGTGAACCGAGGCACCCACCGCTGGAACAACAACAGATGGATCACAGGGGCGGCTTCATTGTCGGCCGGTGGCTGCGGGTCAACAACAAAGTAGTGCATGGGCTCCCCCGGAAGGATGAAATCACGCCAGATGCGTCGAAGAAGATCTGCCCAATGCTCAGGGTCTAACAATCTTCCAGGGCGAAACAAACGGGCGTCATCACATCTAGGGCGATCATGTCCATTGACATAAAAAGTGAGAAAAGTCGGACCTTCCTGTTGTTCAAAGAGGTCTCGAGCTTCACCGACAACCCACCATTCCAGCAGTGCACGCATCGAGCCAGGTTCGTAGCGGGGTGAGGCAATCCCTGCTGGCCGACTGGGAACATAAGATGACTCAACTGGCGGTTGCCAAGCCTCATCCTCCCGAAAAGCAGTGCCATCATCTAGGTCCAGGCCATGTCGCTGTGGGAGACCCAGGCATAGATCGGCTGCAACATCAGATCGGACTCGACCTCCTTGCTGGTGCTGCAAAGTGTAGTCTCCCCTGGTCTCTGACTGTAACACCGGCAGAGGTGAGGAAGCCTTCGCCGGGTGGGCCAATGGCTTCTGGAAGAGTGCAATCTCCTCTACAGCTGGGGGCGTCCTCCAGAGCAGGGCGGCGTACGCTCCCGTGGGCAACCAAAACTCCTGTGCCGAGAAAACACGATGCATGTAAACCAGTATCACTTGGGAATGCAGGTCCCGCCTCACACTCGGTGCAGCAAGATCCGTCAGTGCAGAAACAGAGCTAGTCTGAGAGATACTGTAGGCCTGACAAGATGGTTGGTCCCCTCGATCCAGTTCCTGCTCCAGGAGAATTGCACTCCTGGGGAGGTGGAAAGCCTGTTCAATGATCACTTGCAAGAGAGCAGGCTCAGTGTCGAGCTGGAAAGGCTGAGGGAACACGATACTAATCCTAAAGGCCCGAGTTCGGTCAAACTCCTCATTCCAAACAGCAGAGATCTGATCAAGCCAATCGCGGAGTTGACTGCATAAGCGCAGTCTGCGAGGGTGTGTGCAAATCCGATGAGCATTGTGGTCAATGTACCACGACAGGAAACTGTAGCAGTCTGAGCACGTGAGACTATCGTGTCCTCCTGATCCCTCGCTGGAGTTGACATCCTGTGTTCTGTGGCTCTCCAACGAATGCTGCATAAGGGCAATGTCCTCCGAGTCGTCCCGAAAGTCAAGCAGGAAATGTGCCCCCCCCGAACAGGGGGTAATGTCAGCGAAGGGGAGGACACCCCGTTGAGTCCGCACCACCATCTGTGGTGAGTCTCGCAAGCGAGGTGGTAGCGCTACCGCTCGGGCCACAATGGCCCCACTGACGTATGCTGGTACCGATACAGCAAGAGTAGGAGGGCCTGCATACAAAGGTTCACGTGCTGCAACTGATACAAGAACTGCCCTGCGTGCTTGGGATAGTCCTTGTTCTGCAACAATGTGAAGGCATGGTTGACTCACAACTGGCTGCTGAATCTGCGGAGGTGGTGTCACAACATGAAAACCAGTTGGGGCATTGGGATGAAGTACCCCTTGCCACAAATCAGTGATCTCATCTTGCCATCCATGGGCTTCTAACGAGATGAATGCATTTCGAGGCTGCTCGCAACGAGGATACCGCCCGTGAACAACCGCCCAAACACACACACTGATCCGATTGGAGCCTCTTGTCAGTGCAGGCACATCAGCGTCATGTGTAGGCTCTTCCGATGCGACACTTGATACAACGTCAGAGATGTTATCAAGACGTCCTTCCGTCGATGGGCTAACAGCAGGTGGGTCAAACTGCAGAATGTCTTGACAACTATCCCCCGTCCTGGAAACCTCCAATGGCGGAGTCAGCACACGGAGCACATCCCCATGCAAGATGGGATGGGGTTCTTCATTCTGCAAGGACCATGCCTGACCATTGTGGTATACCAGGCATGCATTCACCTGTGTCGCACAAAACTGCTCCACACGAGCCACAGCAAAAACATCATCACGGTGCAGGAGACCTCGACATTTGCGAACCTTGCGAACTGTGTATGGTCTCATGATGGTGTTGGCCGGACCACTGGGAAATATGACAACATCAACCACAATCAGCCGAGTGGTCTGGTCGACTTGATCGTCAACTGTTTGGACGATCCATGGCACAAGGTGGGGCGGCATGCCCATGATGGAGTTATGTACCGGGTGGACAGCCAGCACTTGAAATCTTGGCACATGCAAAGATAGTGCTATTTCATGAAGGCAGCGTGTCAGTGGTCGAGTAGAGATCCTGGATTCAATCCAGGTTTTGCCACGCCGCATCAATGCGGCACTGACAGCAAAGTTCCGGTGCCTATGCATGGAATGTTGCATTAAGGATGTCTGGTCAAATCCAACCTGCAGTCGTTCAGAGGATCCACTGGGACGAGCGGCAGTGCAGGAGATCTCAATGAAATCTGCTGCGCAAATCCTAAGGGTTCGACTAGGGTCTCCTGGTGCCCAATGATCAACTCGATTGTGGACAATGCTAATAAGGGATTGTTGTGCCAAGTTCAACGAGGCAGCAATCCTGCGAGCACACTCAATGACAGTGTCGTGGTTGCACACAGGCGGAAGATACGTGGCACATTGGAAGGAGTCATCATCATGTCGCGAGGGCCCATACAAAGTCATCAGCATGGGTGTGCAGCACGGCAACACAGACTGTTGGACCATAACATGTGCTATGGCCGTTGCAGACACTGAAGCAGGATCTGCCCATCCTACCATATGCACTGCGAAATCTCGACATGTGTCAATCAGAGACATCCAGGGATCAATGACTGCAGCCTCCCACTGATCAACGTCTGACGGCAGACGAACTATGACAGGGTTGAAGCACACAGGTTGGCTGGTGGGGTCCACGAACCAAACCACGACACGTTGTTCTTCAGGATCTGAGCCTTCTGCTACGAATTGCTCCCAACGAAGCCGCAAAAGTTCAATGGACCTGGGGCGAGGAGGCAGCGAATGCAAACGGTCTAGGTTGATCATTCCATTAGACGATGCATACGAATGAGGACTTCGGGAACGTGCCCCACTCGAGCTACCTCGTTGCATGAAGGATGCAATGTCAACATCAGTGGCATCCTTGCAACTATCATCATCCAGCGTCAGAACTGGAGGGTACATGGATGCCGCTGGGAGAACCACGGAGTTCAACTCAGTTAAAAACTGAGGAGCATCGTCGTGGAGTTCCAGACGGCCATCCACATGGGCAGCCTCATCAGTGACACCAGGCATCAAGACAGGGAATGCCGCATCCTGCCAATTGTGTTCAACACAAGAATGCTCAGTGTCAAGACAATGAGGTCGATTCTCATACAAGGCCCAAGGCTTGTCTTCAGCATTATGAAAGAAGGCCTCGGGAACCGAAGTTGTGAGTGTGGGTGCAAAATCCTCACAACAAAAGCGAACCTGAACCACATCATGGAAGCGAAGGAGCTTCCCACCACGATCAGCTGCCTCACCAATGCCGGTGTCAAAAGCTGACCTGAACTTGGCCGCATGGGATTGTCTCCAGGAATTCAACCGATCATTGAAAACACGACAGTGTGCATCCCACGCACACTCCCAGGTATCAACTAAGGTGCTCTCTGGAGAATGCCTAGGAAAGTTGGGTTCCGTGAAGGCATCTTGTGGCGCCTGACAAAGGTACGCGCTGGTCACGCTTTGCCCGCCGCGCCAAAAGGCGCACATGATGGCGAAACCCCAGCTGGGGTTGCGGCCTGTGCAAGAGGACCGTCGCCTTGTCCTGCCTGTGGTTCCATGGTCTTGATACGCTTGTTGGGGTCCTCCACCAATTCGTCCGCCTTGTGCTTGAGTGACTTCAAAGTCTCCTGCACATGTTGGAGGTTCTCCAAGATCATAGCCGAGGAGTCCACTCGTGGCTCGTCGTCGTCGTCGCTCACCACGATATCGTCGTCCTCTGTCTTGGCTTCCCTCTTGATCTTCCCAAGCTTCAACTTGGCCGCATCCAATGTGCTCTTGGCCGCTGCGATGAAACTCCTGGACGTACTTCTCCCATTGCTGAATCGAGTTGACAATGAAGGACTTCCACGCAGAATGCAGAGTGGCTCTCGCTGACATTGCTTCGTTCAACGAGAAGCGTGTCCTCCCATACTCTGCTACAGCCGCATGCATTTCCTTCACGCCAACCTTGGTCTCCTTGATGGTGGACTCCTGCAACAGGGACTGGACTTCGGCCGGGAGCGATTCGGCATTTTTGCGCAGCACCGACATCATTCTGCCCATCTCCTGTTCCATGGGGGAGGGAGGATTCGGAACCGGCGGAGGAGCCGGCAAGGGGGCTGCCAACGGCGACCTCCAAGTAGGCGGGGCCTCCTTGCCCTTGGGGCCAGCCTCTTTGCCCATGTTCTTGCCTTTCCCCTTCCCTTTCGATCCTTTGGCTTTTCCTTTGTCCTTGGTCTTCTCCTTCTTGGAAGGCTTGGTGGGTTTGTCCCGTGACTGAGAAGGAGCTCGATGTCCTCCTCCACGAGGAGTGTAGACCCACTGCCCATGATCCCAATCTGCATCTCCCCAATCGTCCCACTTGTAGGTCCATGGCTGTGTCTTCGGCTTCGGTGGTTCTGGTGTGCCCAGCTCCCAACTCGCTGAACACTTCCCACAATAGAAGTCCTTTTTGCGATTCAAATGACCGCACCGACAGCGCCAGGGGTGCAACTCGTGGGCCTCCCAACTGGAGGAGGCGGCCATCTCGGCCAGCCTGATGGTCTCGAGGTACTTGACGTCCTTCGAGTGGTGGGATTTCAGGGTCTGTCGGACCCTGCGCAGATGAGGCTTTCCAAGCACTACCCAACCTTTGCGATGCAGGAACCACAGTCTCCGTGCCTGAGCACGAGACCGACGCTGGGCTCTGCGCTGCGTAGGGGTGGCCGTAGTGGTAGAAGACCGCAAAGATCAAAGCCCAGTAGCAAGAGTTGACCATCCACAAAGCCCCAGGGCGAACCAGATCAGGGCGAAGTGGAGGCAACCAAGAACCAGGCACGTAAGGCGAACGCTATGGCTCACCCGCGGGCTACCCGCTAAGGTCTTACCCCAGCCAGACGGGGCCACTGTCTGACTGAGTCAAAGCCGAGACCTTGGTTGAACCACCCCTATGAAAAATATGAGTCAACCAACCATTTGTTAATGATTATTAGGGAAAATAAAAATGTGAATCAAACATAATCAAACCACCAACCAGCAGTTGTTTCACCACTATTGTTGGTTAGTCTCCTTATCATTAGTCATTATAATGGACCAAGTAGTTCTCCAGTTGCTTGGTTTATATTGACCCATAGCCAGGTCAAACACTATGAGCAGGTCAACATTGATCATTATTAATGGCTATAACCACTATAAAACCCTGTTTTTCTCGTTGGAAAAGTCGCTTCCACCATTGTGCTGAGGCTTTGGCGCTGATGGTCCGGACCCGGGGTCCACAGTCACCTCTCCTGACGGGCGTGGGCCATCCATGTGCCCATCCACAACCGTTGGGGCACAATTCGACACGCATAACCCGTGCCCAAATTTATGGGGCTCATGAGCGGCTCATGCTATCTAAGTGTTATCTCCTGGAGCTCATATCAATTTTGTGGAGTTCGCTCGTGTAAAGTGGAACTCTCATGTAAAGCCGATCTCTTTTTGATTTGGAGCGAAAACTTTGGCATAGACTCATGGTATCTCATGTTCATGTCAGCCTTCTTGCTTTCGCTTTTCTTTGCTGTCGGCATTCTCAGCTTGTGCACTTTGACTTTGGTCCACTGGACTTGCACCTGAACAAATTTAGGCGTTTGCATCCACACAGAAATGTCTCCCACGTCTGCACGACCCTTGCCTTCGGAAACTCTTTGGATGTGAATTCCGATTCAATCAGAGTGGTAACCCCCCAAAAATCGCAAGCTTAGATGAGTTCACCTTTGGGTAAGCCAGGCAGTTCTACTAGATAAATATAGATAAATATTACTGAATGGCAAAGAAAGCAACGGATCTAACATAGGTCCAGCAGCGCTTCCCATCCGCTGAGGCCACCGCAGCTCTTCGCCGTTTCGTGGGCGTCGGGAATCTTCGCCGTTTCGGTCGTCGCTTTCGGAGCGGATTTGGATTTGGGTCGTCGCATCTTCGAAGCTTGCGCGCTGCGCTTGATTAAGAGGTCATAGGTCACGTGTTCCTGGAGATGCTCGCGGCACTGAGGGCATTAGTCAAGTTGGCATTGGTGAAGTTAGTTGATCCAGTTTAGTGAAGTTAGTTCATCCAGTTGGCATTGGTGAAGTTGTGAAGTTAAGTTGGTCAAGTTGGCATTAGTGCAGTTAAGTTGATCAAATTGCACGATGAAGTTGCACGGAAAATGCTGGAGACTTGGCATTCACTTACAAGTCATGTTGGACATCGTGAAATTCACGAGTCGTCAGTGAGTCACATTTTGAAGTGCGAAAAACATGTAGGCGTTTCTCAAGTCATAGGGGGACCCCCGGTCATCATTCTTTCAGTCATTTACACAAATAAACCAACCATTTTGGGGTACCCATATGACTTGAGAAACCACTACATGTGGGGCCAGTTCGGGCGATCGGCCACGCTGTTCCGTCCTCAATGACTTTTACCACTTTGGTCAAGACCCACCCTTGGAGAGTCTCACCTCGGCATGTGCACTGCTGAACTCCGCAGTGGTTGAACCACCCATGGTTAACTGGTGATTAAATAGTGGTTAGCTGGTGGTTAAATAGTGGCTAATAATGGTTAACAAATGGTTAATAATGGTAGATGATGACCATCTGGTTGGTGGTTGAACCACCCCGTCATGAAACATATGCGCAAGTCAACCAGCCTTTTGTCAATAATTACTGGAGAATAAAACATGTCCATCAAACCAGCAAGCCGAAACATTCAGAAATGGTTCTGGGTCAAATATTACCTCACTAATTCTTGGGGGCATAAAACATCATGTAACAAGCAGCAATTTCCTAAGGAAGACAACGGCTACTGATGGTACACCCGGGGTAGGTGAACCGACCCACACCCAAATCTGAAACAACCATACAAACATATGCAAAGAAATGCTGCAAAGGATCTATTCATCACAACTGGTTGGTGACTTCAACCACCCCTATGAAAAATCTCACTCAACCAACCAACCATTAGTTAGCATCTATTCAAGCGAATGCAAACACCAAAGACATATTAATGCTACCAACCAAACAACCAACCACTACAATGTCTATTCGAGCAACTTCAAACACATCACGTGCGGACAAATCGCTGTGGTACTCCACATAATCTCCGGGCTTGTAGTGCACCTGCCAATCGAAATCAGCAGGCACGTTGCGGTGCGGTTTTCAGCTGCTGTGCCATGCCAACGCCTCGTTGGATTTGTCTGGAAAACGAAGCTTTCCTCAACAGCTGCAGGGTCGAATGAAGAAGTGACCCGATGCTATACGACACCATGTTCTAAACATCTGACAGTACAGTGCCTCATTGAAAAAACCGTCGTTTTTCAGATTCAGGGCATCACGGGATTGCTTGAGAGCATTTGTGAATGCATTCATTTTTTTCTCTCTTTCTCTCTTTCTTTCTTTCTTTCTTTCTTTCTTTTCTTTTCTTTCTTTCTTTCTTTCTTTCTTTCTTTCTTTCTTTCTTTCTTTGTCTTTTTGTTTGGTGGTCATTGTTGCTGCTCTTGTCATTGTTCTGCGTTCTTTTTTCTTTCGCAGTTTCTCACGGCAATCACGCAGTGTGTTACGTTATTGAGTCGGCCAGGGTTGTGGCTTGGGGCAAGCCAAAATCTTTGGGTAATCTGAAATCTTGAGAACCATGAATCTTCATCATTTCGCGTGAGGCAGCATGTAATCATAGATCTGTGGGATAATTTCTCTAGAGCATGAAGTGTAGATGTTGATCAAATATTCTGAATGATCTATGACTGGCTCCATGTCTCCATCACACAAACCAATCTAACATTCCAATTGTAGCGCTAGCCCATCTGGGATCAAAAGAAGAGGTGGAAGATTACGTTAACTTTCAAGATATAGGAATTATCTAGGCTACTTAGTCTAGTGATTCTAGCGGTACCATTCTTCCAGTCGTGGGCATCCCCCATCTCCTCGCTCGCCCCCTTTCCCTCTCCCCTTCCACTGCCACGTCACCGAAATCAGAGACTGAGATCACATCAGTCTGACCGCATGCCAAGTCAAACATCGTGATCTCTCCAGCCTCGAGGGAGCCGTCAGTGTTTCTGCCGGCGAAAAACACATCGTGCTACCATTGCGAACAGCAAAACAACCCAAGAAACCAGCAGGCAACAGCAGGGCGGCAACAGCAAGGAAAACCTAGACTTAGAGCGACTCACTGTGCTTCACTTGGACCTAAAAACTATGCTTCTCAGAACGTGCCTCGTTGTGATGGACTTCATTCACGGTTGACTCCACGTAATTACCGTAGATCTTGCTGTAGTATTCGACCTCTGGCGCTAAGGCATGGTGCGATGAAGCATCGCCTCCACGAGGTCAGCTGCTAGAGGAAGTACCGACATACGTGCTGATGAGTTCAACAGCGGTACGAGGTACTGCTTGACATCACGAAGTAGTCGAATCATAATGAGAAAATGGCTAGGTATGACGTGTGGTCAGGCGTGCGTGATGAAGTTCGAGGTGTCTTGCTGGATGAAGTATGACTGGGATGAAGTACAAAGCGTGACGAGGTCAGCTCGGGATGAAAGTGGATGATCAGGTCCGGCGTCCGGTAGAGGTATGACGCCGGGTCTGATGAAGTACCTTAAGCTGCCATGATGAGGTTTGGCAAGGGGAGTGAGGAACTGAGACAACGGGCGACAAAGTGAGACACAGGGTGAGCAATTCATGGTGGAACGAGACCGCCAGGGAAGAAGGCAAAGCTACATGGGTGTTTCTCAAGTGATAGGGGTACCCCCCCTCATCCTTTATCTCAACCTATATATATTAAAAATAAATAAATAAATAAATAAATATATATATATATATATGTATATATATATATATATTATATAGTAGTTGATAAACCATAATCTTGGGATGCGAAATTGTCCACATTTTTTTGAAATCACCACAAGAAAGACATGAAGGATGGAAGACGGATGATCTCCTGAGCCACATCAATTTCTTCGCAGTTGAGACCCCCGTTCAGCTGGCGGCCCAAAATCTCGTGCCTTGTCTCCTTTCTTCAACAATTTCAAGTCATCCTTCTGCGAAGCCTAGAGTCGAAAAAGGACAAGTTTGCTGCTCCAAAACTGGTTGGTGGTTGAACCACCCCTATCAAAAATATCAGTCAACCAACCAACGGTGAAAGTAACAAGTGTTTGAAAGCACAAGCAGAAAACGATTTCCTCCTTCACCGAGTTCCCTGGCAACACAGAAATTGCAATTACCAGGCCTCCTGGATTTCTTTGTCAGCGACTCCTGGTCGGTGAGGACAGACAGGCTGTGCTGCTGCTGTGCCCATCTTCAAAAATGGGTTTGTCCGAATGGCGTCCCCCCAAACTGGTGGTTTCCCGATAAATAATGACGATGAACTTGGATGGTTAGCACGTACTACCATTTATTCAACGCTTAGGGGGTACAACCCCTTCATGGTGGCACCTCCCAACCATCTTGTGTGGCACGGATGGTTGTCCAACCCCACCACAGCTTCATAGAGGTCGCCAGCATCAACCTGTCACCCGTCGCCTTCAACGACTGCTGGCCTCGGCGTCCGTGGGTGCCATGCTGGGACCCTCAGCCTTATCCCAGTTGAGAAGCTTTCGTCGGGAAACCACGAGTTTTGGGGGCTGAACTCAAGGTCTCCTGGCCTCGCTCCCTCATAAACCACAAGAAACTGATGCATTGTCCACTTCCAGGTTGATTTGTCAAAGAGTAATCACGGTGGAAACCATCATTCATCGTCACCATGAATCATCATTATTCCAGCGTTTCACCATTCTTCACCGTTACCTATTATGACAAGAAACAACAGGCACTCACAATAGCGCGGAACGCATGCTTAGTGCAATTCCATGTTTCTGCGAATCATCCTAGAGAGTTAGTTGGACGGCAGCTTGGGGGTTCCACCCTTGGGGATCAAAGGTGCCGGGCATCGATTGATGGCTACATGTCGGGGGATCCGCAAAGCTATTATTCACTCATGAATCGCCAGATGTGTAGCCATCTGATTTATGAAACGGAATCATTAATCATTCACAAGTGTAAGTGAATCATGAAATGACTAACTTTGCAAAGAAAACACATAAACATGAATCACTAAATCATTGACCATGATAAATCAGCACCAATCATATTCACATTTATCATCACAACTTGCAACAAATAACATGTCATTAGCCACAGGTCATCACCGAAAATCCCATGGTTTCCCTGTATATACCACATTAACCACGCATCCCATGCATCCAAGTGGCGCTTTGGACGACTGCGATTCCTCCGCATGCTTCGCTGGATCCTCCGCAGGCGCAGGCGCAAGCGCCGCCAGCGCCGAGTTTCCGTTGCTTTCGCGCGCGTCGTCTTCGGGAGCCTGGACGGTGGAAATGCAAATTCGGTAGTTCAACCATCGTTGGTCGAATGGTTTTATGGCTATGGGTCAATAACAATGGTGAAGCCTAGCTGGTTAATGGTTGATAATAGGGGTTGATAACTCACAATTCATGGGGATTTATACCAACTATAGGGCTATTAACCACCGATGGTTCATTTAATGGTTTTTAATAGGAGATAACAACCAACAATAATAGGGAATATAGCAGCTATACCAATTTGTCGACTGGTTTTATTGATATCAACTTATTCGACAATGGTATCAACTTATCTTATTGGTTGATAATGGGTTTTGAATGATTCATAGCCATGCTTAATAATGGTTGATACTGAAAGGTTTCTGATTTCTATGGTCCTGACCATTCATTTATTAGATTATGGACACTTCAATGAACCACTTGATCAATAGTTGATAAGTTGATACCAAGGGTTAATAATTGTGGCTAATAAATGATGGTCTAAAGATAAATTTCAATCATCTGCAGTCGTGGTAAATGATGGTATCAATCATTTTTGACCATCATTCACGATCGATAGTTGCATAAAAAATCGAGTGTCCCATCTATTGGCTGACCAAAACCAAGACCAATTTGGCCCTTCTTCATCTTATTCACCATCATTGATCATCGCAAAACCTTGCTTAATCGCAATGTTAATCAAACAACCACTATCAAACACAAACCACTTCTTCGAACCATAGCCAACCATCCTCGCCAGCAAGTATCAATCGACGTTAAAATTATCATTGACCGATCAATCATGACAACCAAGTGTGAGTTGGTTTGATCGACCCACCACAATCGTGGATTGTTGTTTTTGAAAACCTAATTGTAGAAAGACCATCAAACAACCAATCAACTACCACCATTGACATTGCCAACTACCATTTGGATGCACCACTCCTGGTAGCTCCAAAGCGTTCCTTGTTTAGAAGGATGGCCCTGTATACACCTGGCTCCAAATCGCTCTCTACCAACCAACCGCGAGTAGTTTTGGTACACCATGGCTTTGGGGGTAAACCATTGTCATTGACCAATGGTTGTGGTAGTTGTTCAACCATCATCAGTGTTTGTTATCCCGCTATCCCTTCTTGTCAAGTACGATCAAGGGTCATAGCACCTATCAACACCATTCTTGACCATAGTCAACCACAGAAAATATCAGGGTTTTTCGTATAAATTCCCGTGGTTGGCTCTATCAAACCCCATGGTCCAAGCCCCCATGAGCTAATTTCCAATCATCACCCGCTCCCCACTCAGCTGCGCCTTCTGCGCGCCAAACGGCCGACGCCATCGGCGTTTACCGGCAGGCTCCTGGGTTCGCCAAGGAGGCGGCGGCGTTGCTTGGTTGGTCACCAATGGTGGTTGGTTCATGGTGAGGTGAGATGGTGAAGTCTCATGGTTGATGTGGTTGGTTCAGGTTGCCAAATGACTGGAAACAGTCTACCATACTTGGTAAGCAAGAATGGCGACCTTGAACATCTCATTTGAAACAAGAAACTGAGATTTCTTGGTGGAAAAGCGGGAACTGGTTGAAGGTTTGGGACGGTCTACGCCAGGGCTACAGCATCGTCAGTATATTATGCCACTGTCGGGCCGCTAATCATATGAACGATGAGAACGGACTTCTAGCAGGTGGGGGCCTCATTGCATGTTGGTCTATAAGCCACTTAACTGCCTGGGGCGTCCTTAGCGACCTTTTTTGGGATTGAAATCCACAAGACCTGTTGTCTTGGCGGTTTGAAGGAAAAGCGTTTAAAAAAACACAGGTTTTCCATTTTTCACCCGTAATTTGCCTGTAATGTACGAGTTCCCGAGTTCCCGTAACCAAACGCCTTGAAAAAAGGGTTGATTTGAAAAATCTTTGTTTTTTGAGAAACCCACCAAAAAGTGAGTTATAGAAGCCGTAAAGATTTTATAGATAAAGAGAACAAATACAAATTAAAATGTATATTTAAAAAGATATACATGTATAAAAAAATATTTGTATATATTGTAGACAAAAAGCAAAATATAGATATGTATTATATTCACGTATCAATATTTTACACAATGCAAATTTATTTCATGTGAGACTTGTACATGAATATATAAAAGCAAAACATGATTCTCTATATACTTAAATACAAACATATATGCACAAGCAGCTCCTGGATACGGCACGATCATCGAGCCCAAAGGGGCGGCGAAGGAATATGTAGACCTGAAGCCAAACCTAATATGTGAACAAAACGGGAAAACTAGCTTTAGCGCGGCACTTGAAACACTAAAAATGGAAAAACCTGAGCTGTCTTCATCTAGGTGGCTTAAATGTAAATAAACATGAATAAAAAAGTATATATATACATATATCATTATATATAGATACGTGTCAATAAATTAATTGAAATACAAATACTGTAAGAACACAAAAGCCAAGATAGATAAATATTTCAAAAAAATATATATATATGTATATATATATATATATGTATATATATATATGTATATATATGTATATATGTATATATGTATATTTGCAAATATCAGTATATAGGTATATCTAAAAGTATATATATATATATATGAAAATACAAATCTATAAATAAATGCAATATATATATATATACAGATGTATTTATATGCAAATAGATGTATATATATATATGTATATATATATATTTACATGTATATATATATATATATATAAATATATTTACATGTATATATATATATATATTTTGAAATATACATTCAAAAAATCAATATAAGAATAAATATACACATGTTTACATATATTGTATATGTAAAAATCTCCTGCGAAGATTTCAATCTAAGTTAATGGCTGTAAGCCACCTAATCATGTTTTGAAAGGAAACACAAGGCATCAGTGTGCTGCCTCCGCCACGCTTGGTGAATGATTTAGCTCGTCATGTCTCAGCAGCAGGATGGCAAGTCCCCCGCCAAGGTCGTCACAGGACATAATACAACGGTCACGGTTGGCTCCAAAAATTCTGAGAGTCTTGCTGAGCCAGGGCCCCCCTGGAGACCAAATACAATTAGGCTTTTGGATACAGCAAAGACCTACACCACAAAGAACGCGGAAGCAACCACAAAGATGCTTAAGCCTGCGGTATCCATCAACATCCTGCATTATTGGAAAGAACTCGCAGTCAGTACATCAAGGTTTTGGCCAAAGCCAAAAGCTGTAATTCCAAAAAGCCCTGCTGAAGGAATCCTACTCGAAGAGCATTTGGTGGCCCTCGTGGAGGAAGCGGTCGATCACGCGATGCGCATGTTCCAGAGGCAGCGCGTCCGGCTGACGGCAGCAACGATACCACGCCCTGCGCAACCAGTATGAACCGTCAAGTTAGCCCAGAGACGAGCTGAGGCTTCAAGCTGCGACGTACTTGGCTCTGGTTCGCCTCAAAGTCACATGGCTAGCACCAAGCAGGAAAGCCCATGAAGGTCCAACCAGGGGCGTTTGCTGGGGCTTTCAGACATCAGACACAAGGACAATCTGACATGAGAAGCAGCTCAAAAACAGAATTCACCTGTCTTCGGACAAAGGTGCCTGCAATCTGCCACGCATGCTTTTGCTGGCTGAAAGTACAGGGGCCTGAGAAGCGAAGGGAGCAAGCCACGGTTTCCATGGAAGGTGGGAAGAGGGAGTAAAGAGGGAGAGAGAAGTAGGTAAAATGCCGGAAAGGAGGTGGAGAATTGACCTTCCATCGGAGAATGGAGGTGGGAGTAGCTTTGGATCTGGGCTCTTTGATTCATTTGATGTCCTTTACCCAGCCCACAAAGTTGGCGCGTATCAGGCATGAGATGTCTTTACTCTTGGTCCGATTTAGTTGCTATTGGGTTCAAGCAGTGCTCGTGCTGAGCGATATGAAATGAATGTTTCTTGCATCATGGATTCAGATTAGTCGGGAAAAGTGACTGAACTCCAGGTGTTAGACTTTGTAGTGCCCAAACCACACCATCAAGGATTCCAACAAGTCTGTCATGACTGAACTCTGCTTCCTCTGCTTCCTAGCTCCGCAAAAGAAAAACTGATCTCTCGGCTCTAGGGCGAAGACAGCAGTGACTGTAACTGGTCGGTGGTGCACCATCGTCACCTTTCATGGATCGTGGCTGTAACCTGTGCTGATCAAATCGGATGATATCTTTCTGAACTGTGGTTGGGCACACTCTTTGAGTTTCCTCATGAGGTTGTTACTAGTCATGATGGTTCTTAAGCTGTTTAAGTTTCGAGCGTCGAAATCCTCACCCCAACAAACTCAAGAAGCTACAACATCTTTGCATCGATTAAATGCACTTCTCGGCCCCATAGTCTGCTGAGTCCTGTGTGACTTGGATGCAAGCATCAAACCATAAGTTGATTCTAAGCTAGTATATACCAGCATCACGAACAATATCATCAACGTCACAATCAAAACACAATCATAAATTATAAGTTCATTCATTTTC
The DNA here is from genome assembly GCA_009767595.1 of Symbiodinium kawagutii. Classification (NCBI taxonomy): domain Eukaryota; class Dinophyceae; order Suessiales; family Symbiodiniaceae; genus Symbiodinium; species Symbiodinium kawagutii. The sequence continues at coordinate 56,907 of VSDK01021196.1, forward strand.
AGTCACTGCGATATGATGCTGATGTATACTGGTTGTCTGTTTTCTCTGTATTCCCCCATCAATTCCCATTCATCCCCTTTATCCAAGTCACATCTCTGCCAAGCCCAAGGTCGTAGATGCCCTGGCCAGTGCTGAACGAAAGGTGTTCCCATGGACTTCAACTATGTTCAACGCAACGCTCATGATGTTCCTCCCTTCATTGTGTGTGTGTGTATATCGTAGTGAACTATTTTTGCACAACGCTCAAGTATATCGCAGCAGATCCCTTGGAAAATGCGTGTCGCAGATCTGACTCCAAAACGGGGAGGGGGTACTGTAAATCATTCATACCCCCTACAACTTATTTACCAGAATGGTTACCTGGTCACAACAAAACTGGGCCGTCGCATGGTTTCAACGATGAAGGATTCCACCATGACGTTTCAGCTCAAATTCTAAACATACAAAACACAACTCTCTGCGGGTTCCTTCATATCAGACAATCTCCTTCATATGACGATGAAACCATGCGGGCCAAGGGCGAAGCCGCTCACTTACGCCCATATGCTCCTGCACATTCCAATCATCTGTGGCGCAGTTACTATTCTACAGTAGGCGATTATTTTCCTAAAGCACACTTCACTACACCACAGGTCCGATCATGAATCAAAAGAATGCCGGTCCTTGCGCTACCCGGGTCAAACCAATAAAGGCGACCCGGTTCCGATCTAGACTCCACCAACTGCCAATTTCCCGTCGCATCCTCAAGAGGGACTGCCAAGGCTCTTCATATAACAGGAACGTTTAAAAACAAATATAAATATGTAAATATAAAAAAAATATATATATAAAAAAATTGCGTATGTATATATATATATATATATATTGATATATATATAAAAAGAAATAAAAAACATTTGCAAATACATACATATATGTATAAAAATAAATAAATTAATGAATGAATAAATAAACAAATAAATAAACAAATGAATAAATAAATAAATGAATAAATAAATAAATATATGTTTATAAATATATATATATATTAATTTATATAGATAGCAATAAAAGCATTTACCCGGCACACAATTCATTGATGTTTTGTTACTCTCCATGTGCAAATTAATGACATTGCAACCACACAAGGAGCACAAAACAACCTGCTGGTTGCCATTGTGAGTCTGTGCAATTTCCTGCGCGCTGAGACCGTGGCCGGTGGCTGAAGCACCGGGTATCTAGACAACAGAGTCCGAGGAGAGCTGTTTCATATGTATTCTCTCTATGTGTATTCATTCTCTGCCAAAGTCAACTGCGTCAACTGCCTTGTTTTTGACGTTCAAGTCATAGGAGAGGACACTGCCATCTGGAGAACAGTTGGCTTTCACCACATACGCCGTAACCTGAGAGATCTGATGAGTGCAGTGCCTCACTGAGTGCCTCACTGTGCTCAAGAGAAATCAAACCGTGAGGTCCGAACCCACTTGGCATATGTACGAGTGTAGTAGCGAACCTCATCTCCGATTGCAAAGGTCCCTTAGTGGCACAGCGATGCAGAGTGCACAGTGGCACTTCTATTCATGAAAAAACCTGGCAAGATAGCTTAAAACAAGGAAACAAAAACTCATTCATAGTTTGCGGCTGCCAGGCAGAGACGTCGAAACTGTGACCAGCTGTGGTTGGGACACCAAAAAACACATCGCAAATCCGATTGTCATGTCCAACCTCAAAAACAAAACTAAGTATGCATCTGTGTCTCGAGGCAAGGACGACTGCCGGAAAGCAACGTTAAAACCTCTGTGCTTCGAAGACTTCTACCTTTTAAATACAAGATGAGCAGGTACAAATAGATGAGCACAAATATGTAAAAACAAAACATGTAGACTCATCAAATACAAATGTAAATGAATAGATATACATAAATATGAACTGAATACTTGCGTCAATGTTTGAATGTACGTAATGTATGTAATGTAAGTAACGTGTGTAATGTATGTGATGTTTGTAGTGTATGTAATGAATGTAATGTATGTAGCGTAAGGTAAGGTAAGGCAATGTAATGTAATGAAACGTAATGTAATGTAATGTAAAATGTAGTGTAGCGTAATGTAATGTACCGGAATGTACTGGAATGTAATGTAACGCAGTGTCATGTAATGAACCTAATGTTGCGTAGCGTAATGAAATGTAATGTAATGTAGCCTAATACAAACGAATGCCATGTAATGTGATGTAAAATTATGTAATGTAGTGAAGTGTAGTGCAATGTAGTGTGATGTAATGTCATTGAACGTAATGTCAAATAATGTAACATAACGGAACGTAACGTAGCTCACAGTAGACTGTTTGAATTTCGCACGACAACGTCACACGTCATCGTCGATGTCGTCGCTCGGCTCCGACTCCGATGGGACTGGAGCAGCTGGAGCAGAATGTCGTCGTTTTCGTGAAACTTCTGCCTGGTAGCGTCAAAACATGTTTTCCCACATGGAACTTAATGGTAGGCACGGTTGAGGTGTGCCTAGGATCGCCTAGGTATGCCAACTTCTGATTTCCATATTAGAACTCCGATTTTCATGCATCATTTTGCAACATTGGAACGTGGGTTCTTTTTGTTGAACCAATGTAGGACTCCAAATGGCCAGTATTGCCATGATGAACTAACGTAACGTAACGCAAGGTATGTATGTTTGTATCTATGTATGTATCTATGTATGTATGTATGTATGTATGTATGTATGCATGCATGCATGCATGCATGCATGCATGCATGCATGTATGTGTGTATGTGCGTATGTATGCATGTATGTATGTATGTATGAATGAATGTATGCATGCATGCATGCATGTATGAGTTTATGTGTACATGTATGTATGCATGTATGTATGCATGTATGAATGTATTCATGTATGTATGTATGTATGTATGTATGTATGCATGTATGTATGAACGTATGCACGCATGTATGTATGTATGCATGTATGTATGCATGTATGTATGCATGCATGTACGTGTGTATGTTTGTACGTACGTATGTATGTATGTATGTATGTATGTATGCATGTATGCATGCATGCATGTACGTGTGTATGTATGTACGTGTGTATGTATGTATGTATTTGTGTATCTATGTATGTATGCATGCATGTACGTGTGTATGTATGTACGTATGTATGTCTGTATGTATGTATGTATGTATGCATGTATGTATGCATGCATGTGCGTGTGTATGTATGTGTGCATGTATCTATGTATGTATGTATGTATGTATGTATGCATGCACGCATGTATGTATGAACGTATGCATGCATGAATGTATGTATGCATGTATGTATGTATGCATGTACGTGTGTATGTATGCACGTATGTATGTACGTGTGTGTGTGTGTACGTATGTATGTATGTATGTATGTATGGATGGGTGGATGGATGTGCAACAATGTGAAATGTCCTCATGGCATGTGTGACGTGCATTCCGCAAACGCCTTTGTGTGTGGGAAGTGGCAAAGGAGCGTGCGATAGTGGACCATAAGGGGAAGATGTTTAGGCCTTGCGGGTGTATGACTGAAGATGGCTACAGGAATTTTGAAACTGCCACATTTCATGGGCATTGATGCAAGCACATGCCTCTGAGCTCGCTCCATGTCTTGCAGTATCCGTTGAACGCAACAAGGTTAGAGCGAGCGAGCAGTAGCCAGTGCAGGGTCAAGTGCGTCCAAGGCACTGTCGCTGCAAATCGATCAGGCTTGAACTCAAAGCTGCTGAAAAAACTGGCAGGTTGCAGGAGATTGAAACTGGACCACTGCTTTTTCTATCTTTGAAAAAATTGGATCACGGAGGATAATGCACATCTACCCTAGATGATGCACGTGATCATTCTAGAAAAGACAATATATGTATGTATGCAAATATGTTCTAAAAGATTCAACTTCCGGCCAATGCACTACGGCATGCAGAATGGAGCTTCGAACCCGCATGCGCACGCGCGTGCATCAGCCGCAGACACTACGACCCCGTAGTATTTTTCCAGAGTGAACCTGTAAATATTCAATTGTAAGCAGGACTTAATCCCTGAGGCACCTGGCAAAATGCCCAGCGGCTCCGCAAGACGCTGCCAAGGATTGTCATACTTCTCTCGCAAATTTTTTGCGCGCTTCCAATCCAGTAACCTTGCTGCACACTTTGTGTGAAGTTGCTCTTCTTTGGACACTAGGCATGAAAGACAAAGTTGCAATGCAAGCCAAGAAGCACAAGTCTGCCGTTCATGCCGATTGCAACGAAATCTATCATGCCAGCGATCTGTTCATCATCAGCCCATATGCGCCACTCTGTGCGATAGGCCATCAGCGGTGGAACGTTGCCGAGGAAAGTTTTCAGCAAATCCATTTCTCGGCAGCTCTGGTTTTGCTGCTGTCATCGCGCTCTTCGTGAAGGCCATGGTCACTACTGCAATTCACTCAGCTCCACACATCTCCACCTTCACACCATTCCTGCGGCCACCGTCGACCAGGAAGCTGTCCCCCAGTTACGCTGGGCCTCGCATAGGCTAGAAACCTGTATTGGTATATGCGTGTTTCATGCCTAAACAAAACACACGCATCCATGTTAAAGAATGCATAGATAGACATACCTGGGGCGTCCTTAACATGAAATCCAAAAACCTGTTTTTTGCCTGTTGTAGGAAAAATCTAGTATTTTTAGAAGAAAACGAGTTTTCCATTCTTATACCGGTGATTGGGCCCGTAATTTACTCGAATTTCCCGCAACCAAACGCCTTGCTTGAAAAAAACGGGTTATTGTGGAAAAAACCTTGCTTTTGTTGAGCAGCCCACAAGAAAGTGGCTCATAGAAGTGTTACAGCCAACTGAACTATGTTAATTATAATCAATTAAAATCATATCTACCACTAGTAGTAGCTAGCCTAGTGACAAACCAACTTAGCCAACTAGAGGGCCCCACCTTGTCTCCAAGTCACTGATCACTGCCATTATCAACCACTATTCAACATCAGCACAAGTATTATACAAACTCTGATCATCCCGCAATCTGAACCAATGGTTCGCCCTGCTTAGCCCACAAAAGCCACCACCATTGTTTCAAGGTGCTTACCATAATTATATAACCCACGATCAACCGTGGAGTACCACTCTCAAAACCAGAATCAGAAATCAGTATTAAAGTACAATTAGACAATCACCATCACTTCCAACCATCACTATGAATCATCACTTTGAATTTGAACCATCACTATGAACCACCATCAAAAAACATAGTTGTCATTAAACCATTGTTGGTGATCAACACACCATCAACGACCATGAAACCAGCCAGTATAATCATCATCAATTCTCATTCGCCAGCCAGAATCATTGTTCATTGGCCACCAGAAAGGTAAGTATCAGCCAGATCATTGATCATCAAAAACAATTAACTTTCAAACCTTGTAACCAACCAGAATGACTGCCGTAGTGCCAGATCTAAGTAATGATTGTTGGTTATCATGAACCCTGCTGAGCTACCATCCTGGGTAATCATTTACCTACCTGGTCAACTACCATTCTGATTATCGTCATCATTCTTGCTCAGCATGGACTACCTGCCTGACCGTCATTGCTGATCTACCATTGCTTTTTAACCATCATTAATCCGGTCCGCAACTTCCACCATTGCTTAAAAACTCCGGGGAACCATCGCCATATCGGCCATTGACCGTCATTCACCATCACTAAAATGCGTGAATATTTGATAATTAGCTATCACTAACTAAGTTAACATCACTATTGACATAGTTAGCTATCACTAAAATAGGGAGCTAATTAGTGATGTTATCCCTGTAAAGCATGATATGATGACGACCTGGGTTGATATTGACCAAAGTTCTGGCGGTTTGGAGTGGTTTATAGTGGTTAGTTAGCGGTTAATTAGCAACAAATTGTTGCCAACGATTGTGGAGAAGGATAATCATCCATGGAAAAACTATAAGGGATACTAACCAACAATTTCAGAGGGAAAACATTTGCTAGTGATTGTACACCACTGGTACGGGTTTTGGCCCACAGTCACCACTTGAACAGCAAACAACTATTCACCAACATTGCAAACATATATCATAAATAAACTTAGATGCTGGCAAATGGTGAGTTGTTGTTATCCACAAAGTATCTTGGTGTATCATATGTAATACGTAACCAGTACCTTGGCTGAATATATCATTCCATTGATCATAAATCTATCATACTTAATCTTAGTGATCAAAATACATTTGATTGCACAACAGAAACATGCAACAACCAACAGGGCTGATGCGTTTCACTCCTGATGGTTTCGTGATCCATGTAGGGCTTGGAAACCAAACTATTAGCAACAATGAACAACCTGGTTGGTGGTTGAGCCACCCCGTCATGAAATTGATATGCGCAAGTCAACCAACCGTTTGTTTGTGATTACTAGGGGAAATAAGAAATGTTTGAAACCAGCAACCAAACAACAACCCAACCATTGGGATGTTCATCTGGCCTTTTTGGGATGGTTTCAATTATTAACTTACCTTTGGTTTGTAGCCCATACGTGGCTATAACCTATACTACCTTTTCTTGGATGCTTTAGTTTTTGGATGGTTTAAGAGGGATGCTTTTTTCGGGGGTCGTCTAGGTCCTCATGATTAAGTATTGACCCACAAGCATGTATGGTTTACAAACTAATACAATCCAATAGAACCAACAGAATTGTTGTTTACAGAAGTGAACCGACCAGTTTTTAAATGTTCGCTATTATGTTCCTACTGTAAAGATAAACCTTATAATGGTAGCAACAAATAATTGATAATTATGCAAGATGGCTCATTACAATGAACCTACTATGTCAATATGGAACCCGCCATATATATATATATATATATGTATATTTATATAGCTCCATTCATGTTCTACAAGCCAACCGGAACATCTTCGCAACGGCAACTCACCGTCGCAAATCTCATGCCTCATGCTGGTGTCCTGCTCTTCTGGCTTCGGCTCGCGAACAGGGCTGGGCTTGACCGCGGAAGGTTTCTCCTGAGGAACACGACTCGGGGGTTCTCAGACTAATGGTGAATAGGCAGGGTGAATGACCAAGAACAAGCAAAACTAGTAACTAGTAAACAACTGGTGTGGAATAATCAACTAGTAACTAGGAATAATCCGAAGAAGCGGGGAGAATGATCAACAACAACCAAGAGTAGGCTATGAAGTATAAACCAACGGATGTTTGTCAAGTCATAGGGGTACCCTAGTTATCATCCAGCTCATCAACCGTAATAAACCATACATTTCTTTGGGTTCCCTATGACTTGAGAAACCACCACATGGCCAGAACACAACGCCTTCGATTGTGGTCACTATGGTCGTGAGATGCGAGTATCACTGCTTTTTAACCATCATTAACCACAACTATGATGGTTGATGCTGGTTATGTTTAATCACAAGTCATTAACCATCAACCATGACTATGATTAAACATAACCATCATCAACCATGACGTCATGATCATTGTGGTGATAGGACCTAAGTTGGTGAGCTGACCAGAACTGGTCATATGTTGCTTGTTTACTTCACGACCAACCATGACTTTGACAAGTCTATCACCAACATTCTGGTCATGGTCATGGTCATTCTGGCTATTCATTATTGCTGTTTATCGCTCATGATTTATCACTATGAAGGGTTATAATCCCTATAAAGCCTATCAGTGGTATATTGCCACCTCATATGGTAACGTTGTGTTGGCATTAACATTTATAGGGTTAAAACCCCTATCAAAACCATATAAACCATCATTTGCCATAGTTTCTCATAGAAAATCAATGGGGTTACTTACTTATAAATCTGGTGATCATAATTATGATTCATTTATAAATCTGGGGTTATTTATAGCCCTATCTATAAATCAATCAGGTTATTATAAACCATAGTTTATAATGCATTGCAAGCCCTACAACCATAAACCCTATCGATCCGGTGATCAACTCCCCAACTTCTTCCTGTCCTGCAACGACACCAGCCGCTCTAAATCTTCCAGCACTGTCTCCACCTCACCGGTGCCCACCGAGGAAAGGGCATGGATCCACCACTGTTCAGTTGCACCAGTTTTGACCTTGGCTGGTGGTTTATCTTTTGAATATATGGTGGTTTCTCAAAATAGGGGACCCCCAAATCCTCCAATATCAATCATTTATGGTAGTAAACCAATCATTTTGGGGTACCCCTATTTTGAGGAACAACCATATCAGTGGTGGATGAACTAATGAACTAATGACTAATGGATATGATATGAGCCATGATCAATCTGGCTCATATGTTTATTATCAAACGGCATCGCTGGTGGATGAACCAATGGATCCAAAAGGGTCCACACATTCTGATCAATGGAAAATTAGACCATGATCGACATTAATGAGCTGAGAATCCACGAAAATCTGAAAGCCAAAATCCAACATGAGCCATGATCAACCAGAAATCCAAATCTGAAAACAAACAAAATCATCCCCTGCACCTGCGCCGGCGCTTTGCCGCTGTCTGCCGGCGGCACGGCCGGTGCTTTGGGTTGCACACTGAGCGCAGGTGGCGGCACTGACGGCTCCATTTCAGCAGCCTTGTTTCGATCCAGATGAAGGGCCCATGGTGACGGCAGCACGGCCATGGCTTATGGCTAGCTTGATTCGTGATGGCTTGATGGCGGTTGATGGCGGTTGATGGCGGTTGATAGCGGTTGATGACGGTTGATGGTTTAACATCATGGTTGTAAGTGGGTCATAGTTCGTTTGTGGCTAATGAGGGTGAGTGGATCCAATATTACACCGGGATCAACAGGGTAGTTTCTCAAAATAGGGAACCCTGCATATGGATGGTCTATTACTACAAATTATTAATTAATGATTTGCGGGGTCCCCTATGTTGAGAGATACCGGCGTTGATCAACCAGGACTCCTCGAGAAAAAGCCTGAAATCCAAAATATAAAGCTGGTTGATGAATTCATGGATCCAACGTGAGCCATGCTCAACCAGAAATCACAATTTGCCAGAAATCCAAATCTGAAAACAAACAAAATCATCCCCTGCACCTGCGCCGGCGCTTTGCCGCTGTCTGCCGGCGGCACGGCCGGTGCTTTGGGTTGCACACTGAGCGGAGGTGGCGGCACTGGCGGCTCCATTTCAGCAGCCTTGTTTCGATCCAAATGAAGGGCCCATGGTGACGGCAGCACGGCCATGGCTTATGGCTAGCTGTGATTCGTGATGGCTTGATGGCAGTTGATGGCGGTTGATGGCGGTTGATAGCGGTTGATGACGGTTGATGGTTTAACATCATGGTTGTAAGTGGGTCATAGTTCGTTTGTGGCTAATGAGGGTGAGTGGATCCAATATTACACCGGGATCAACATGGTAGTTTCTCAAAATAGGGAATCCTGCAAATGGATGGTCTATCACTATAAATTGTTAATATCAAATATTGCACTATGATCAACATTGATCAGCCATCATGGATCCATCAGATCATGAACCATCAGCCAAACATCCACGAAAAATCTGCGCCTGCGCTTTGGCGCTGCTCTCCGGCGGGAAGGCTGGTGTTTGGGGCAGCGGCACCGGTGGCTCAGCCGCCTGGTTTCGGAGATGGGGTTGGCAGGGAGGGGCATGGCTCATGGCTAGGTTTCATGATGGCTTGATGCGGCTCCATGGTGGTTGATGATGGTTGATGATGGTTGATGCTGGTTGATGCTGGTTGATGATGGTTGATGCTGGTTGATGATGGCTAAGGTTTTCCCTACCTAATGCCAAAGGGTTCTAGTGTGCTTGGTGATGGTAAGTGACTCCTCTAACAAAAGTGGGTGGCTAACAGAGCTTTTGACTCACCAATCATTCACCTAATGTATATCGACTGGTATGCCCCCATTGAGCGATGTCTTATAACGTTTGTATGGTACACCGTTGAAAACAATGGTTGATAAGATGGCTAAATTCTGAGCCATAGTGGCTGATGAAGACTAGCGCTGGTCATGTATGGTTCATCGAGGGCGAACATATGATTCATAACGGATAATGGTAGATCCATATTAATACACCACCCCCAGTTTACCTGCTCAACAGCTGGTGGTGTACCATCGAATACGGATCTAACATTGAATAGATTGGTATTTTTGAAGTAGCTTCTTCAAGAAATCAGCTACCAAGTTCTCACTCCTAGAGTGTTCTTCTGACGCATGGAGAGGGACTTTGACCCATCAAACATGGGTAGTGTAGCATGGAAGGACAACCATCAATGGATTGGTAGCTTAAGTACCGATAGATTCTAAACAAGAGGTGGCGGCACTGGCGGCTCCATTTCAGCAGCCTTGTTTCGATCTAGATGAAGGGCCCATGGTGGCGGCAGCACGGCCATGGCTCATGGCTAGCTGTGATTCGTGATGGCTTGATGGCAGTTGATGGCGGTTGATAGCGGTTGATGACGGTTGATGGTTTAACATCATGGTTGTAAGTGGGTCATAGTTCGTTTGTGGCTAATGAGGGGGAGTGGATCCAATATTACACCGGGATCAACATGGTAGTTTCTCAAAATAGGGAATCCTGCAAATGGATGGTCTATCACTATAAATTGTTAATATCAAATATTGCACTATGATCAACATTGATCAGCCATCATGGATCCATCAGATCATGAACCATCAGCCAAACATCCACGAAAAATCTGCGCCTGCGCTTTGGCGCTGCTCTCCGGCGGGAAGGCTGGTGTTTGGGGCAGCGGCACCGGTGGCTCAGCCGCCTGGTTTCGGAGATGGGGTTGGCAGGGAGGGGCATGGCTCATGGCTAGGTTTCATGATGGCTTGATGCGGCTCCATGGTGGTTGATGATGGTTGATGATGGTTGATGCTGGTTGATGCTGGTTGATGATGGTTGATGCTGGTTGATGATGGCTAAGGTTTTCCCTACCTAATGCCAAAGGGTTCTAGTGTGCTTGGTGATGGTAAGTGACTCCTCTAACAAAAGTGGGTGGCTAACAGAGCTTTTGACTCACCAATCATTCACCTAATGTATATCGACTGGTATGCCCCCATTGAGCGATGTCTTATAACGTTTGTATGGTACACCGTTGAAAACAATGGTTGATAAGATGGCTAAATTCTGAGCCATAGTGGCTGATGAAGACTAGCGCTGGTCATGTATGGTTCATCGAGGGCGAACATATGATTCATAACGGATAATGGTAGATCCATATTAATACACCACCCCCAGTTTACCTGCTCAACAGCTGGTGGTGTACCATCGAATACGGATCTAACATTGAATAGATTGGTATTTTTGAAGTAGCTTCTTCAAGAAATCAGCTACCAAGTTCTCACTCCTAGAGTGTTCTTCTGACGCATGGAGAGGGACTTTGACCCATCAAACATGGGTAGTGTAGCATGGAAGGACAACCATCAATGGATTGGTAGCTTAAGTACCGATAGATTCTAAACAACAACAGCAATCTATATGGTTGGTTTCTCAAGTCGTAGGGAACCCCCAAAAATGGCTGGTTTATTGCTAACAATGGTTAAAACAAGGATGATTTGGGGGCATCCCTTTTTTGAGAAACCACCATAGTTCCCTGAATGACAATTCTGGTGGATCGGATACTTCCACATCTTCGATTGTGAAAGCTTTCCAGTCACAAGAGTCCGGGTAGCACACAACGTCATGCACTTCGCAGGGATGTGTCACACCCACTTGGCAACAGCAGGCCAAGCAGCAGCGCAACAAACAAGGAACGCCAGCAACCATCACTGAGCCATCATTAACCATGGGTCAGGCGCTATTTGACCAGCTATTCACCATCAATGATCAATCATTATCAATCATTATCAACCATTAGCTCACCATCTTGAATCATCATTGATCTTTATCATCAATCATTATTAGATACCCAGTATTTAACCATCCATCAACCATCATAACCCACGACTAATCATCCAAAAAATAATCCATCAACCATCCACTAACCATCCACTAACCATCCATTAACCATCCACTAACCATCACTAACCATCACTAACCATCACTAACCATCACTAACCATCACTTGAACCATTCCTTAAGCATCACTTCTCAACCAACAAATCCTCCCCTGGACCAAGCGCTGCAGCACCCCCCCGTCCACCGGCATCGTTGGCGGCACCGGCACCAGCACGTTGTCAGCGCCGGCACGTCCGAAGCGCCGGCGCTTGGAGGCCACGGTGGTCTGCGGCTGAGCGTGTGGCTTCAGTGCCGATGATGAGAATCAAATGATTGGTTAGTGGATGATTGGATGGCTGATGGTTGATGGTTCGTTCATGATGGTTAGTGATGGTTAATGGATGGTTGGTGATGGTTGATGGATGGTTAGTGATAGTAACTTGGTTATCAGTTATCAGTGGTTAATAATCACCAATAATCAATAGTTGGTTAATTATAATGATTGGTTAATTAATGGCTAATGATTAGCTAGTGGTTGATAATGGATGGTTAGTGGATGGTTAATGATGCTTAAGTAATGGTTCATGATGGTTAGTGATGGTGGTTAATGGATGGTTGGTGATGGTTGATGGATGGTGAGAATCAATGGTGAATCTGATGGTTAGTTGATGGAATCAATGGTTAAGTATGGTTATTAATGGTTGATGATGGTTAAGAATGGTTAACAGTAGTTAGAATTTGATTGGTTAGTGGATGGTTAAATGGATGGTTAGTGATGCTTAAGTAATGGTTCAAGTGATGGTTGATGGATTGTTGGTGATGGTTGATGGATGGTTAGTTGATGGTTAAATGATTAGCTAGCGATTAATTGATGGCATTTACAAATGGTCGATAATGGTTGATGATGGTACTATCTGATGGTTAGTTGATGGAATTAATGGTTGACTATGGTTGGTAATGGTGAATTTGATGGTTAGTTGATGCTTAATAGCGGTTGTGATGATGGTGAAGAATGGTTAACATTTATTGGTTGATGGAAATGATGGTTAGATATGGTTAACAATGGTTGATAGTGATGGCATACTGTAAGAATGATGGCTAATAGTAATAATTCATGATGGTTAACAATACGATGGTTAATGATAATGGCGAATAATGGTTATTGATGGAGTAACTTGGTTATCAGTGGTTAATAACCATCAGTAATCAGTTAACTATGGCTATTAAAAGTTCATTGATGGAGTGATAATGGGTAACTATGGTCAATCATGGGTAATTATTAATGGTTAATCATGGTGAATAATTGTTGATAGTTCTTGTCAATGATAAACAACGGTTGATGATAACTGATGCGAAGTTCATGGTTAATTGATGGTCAACAGTGGTTGTCAGTGGTTAATCATGGTAGATAATGATCAATAATGGTTGTCAATGATTCATAATGGTTGATGATGGTGAATAGTAAGTAACATTGGTTAAGTGATGGTTAGTGAATGGTTAATTGATGATTAATCATGGTGAATTGATGGTTAATCAAACAATAATGGTACAAACTAATCGGGGTTTCTTGATGGTTGATTATGGTTATTCATGGTATACAATGGTAAACAAATGTAGCTGAAAGTAGTTCATTGAGGGAACTACGCCCAATATCATCGGTTGATGATACTATGGTAAATGGTTGTCAGATCAATGGTAACACATGATAAAGGATTGTTGATAATGATTGTCAATGACTAATGGTGATTGATGATAGAGACTAATGGTTGACTTAATTGATGGTCAATCAGGGTGAATTGACGGTTAACAAATGATCAATAATAGGGGGAAATGACCAACAGTAATGGTAAAAACTAATCGGGGGGTTCTTGATGGTTCATGATGATTTTCTCAGAAACCACCAACCAGTAGTTGTTGAACCATTGTTGTTGGATATGATCCTTCACTATTCGCCATCATTCGTGGTTGTAACCCCGAAAACAAAAAACACACTATAAGAAACACCAACCGTTGCTGTTGATATTATATATACATGGTTGTTATTCACCATTTATGGTGGTTTCTCAAAATAGGGGCACCCCCAATCATCCATTACAAACCATTTATACAGTAGTAATAAACCAGCCATTTTGGGGGTCGCCCGTTTTGAGAACCCCCAAATAATCTTTATTTTGAAATTTTCATCATTGTTGGCTATTTATCCCGTATTATTCACGGCTATTCACTATCATTGCTAAAACCTTTAAAAGGTATGATTCTCTGAAATGATCACCTACATTAAATCCCTTATATAATAACTGGTTGGTGGTTTCAACTCCCCTAAAAAAATATGAGTCAACCAACCCATTGTTAATGATTACTAGGGAAAATAAAAAATGTTTGAAACCACCAACCAGATCATATCCCCAATATCGGTGCTTCTCAAAATAGGGGTACCCGCAAATCATCCACTATAAACCATTTATAGAAATTAACCAGCCATTTTTGGGGTACCCCTATTTTGAGAAACAACCATATCAGTGGTGGACGAACTAATCATCCCCCCTAAAAAAATATTAGTCCACCAACCAATTGTTAATGATTACTAGGGAAAATAAAAAAAGGTTCAAACCTTCAAAAGAAAACACCACCCAGATCTGATTCTCCCCCCGCTTTGCCTGCGCTTCGCTCTCCGGCGTGGCTGTTTTGGGCGGCGGCGGCAGCGGCTTCGACGGCGCTCGCCAGGGTGGAACCGGCGGATTGGAGGCCTTGGCGGATCACTGCTCAGGTGCACCCCTGGTTTACCCTCCGGTAAACTAACTGCTGGTTATCATCCAACTAGCTGGTTAATGGTTAATAATAGGGGATCATAAACTAACCTGGCAATGGATTTTCACCATATTTTATAGTGAACCCTGGGAAATCATCCATTTCTAGTGGATTTTCCATTGCCATATTAGTTTACCAGAGGGTACCTGGTTGATGACTGGGCGCATGGCTGAGCAACTGAGCAGTGGCTGGTTGATAAACGGCTGATTCACCAGCTATAGCTGATGGTGATTGATCCTTAACATCTATAGCTAGTTGATGAACTAGTGGATTGATGGTGATTGATCCTCATCCGATATCCATATGTAGCTGCGGAAAATCCTGAAAATATTCAGCTGGTTGATGCATTCAAAGATCCAACATGAGCCATGATCAACCAAAAATCAAAATTTGCCAGAAATCCAAATCTGAAACCAAAAAAACACATCCCCTGCACCTGCGCCGGCGCTTTGCCGCTGTCTGCCGGCGGCACGGCCGGTGCTTTGGGTTGCACACTGAGCGGAGGTGGCGGCACTTGCGGTTCCATTTCAGCAGCCTTGTTTCGATCCAGATGAAGGGCCCATGGTGACGGCAGTATGGCCGTGGCGTATTGCCAGCTGTGATTCATCATGGCTTGATGGCGGTTGATAGCGGTTGATGACGGTTGATGGTTCAACATCATGGTTGGAAGTGGGTCATAGTTCGTTTGTGGCGAGGGTGAGAACTCATGGATCCAACACTAAATCAAGCGTCACTCATGGATCCAACACCATGATCAATGGAAAACTACACCGTAACAACAAATCAAACCTCATTTCAACCATTAGTGACCACTGACCATTGCGTCGAATGCTTGATCACTAATGGATCCAACCATCATGAATGTATCCATCATTCAATTTCAATCAAAGAATCTTCAAATCTGAAACCCAACAAAAATCACTAATAGCACTTCGTTGAAATCTGAAACCAAAAATCGTGCTATATCACTAATATTCAACAAAAATCTGAAACCAAAAATCCTGAATTTCAATCCATTCCCTCGCCTGCGCCACCTGCGCCGGCGCTTTGCCACTGTCCGCGGGCAAGACCGCAGCTTTGGACGGCTCGCTGGGGGGCGGAGGCACTGGCGGCACTGGCGGCTCTGGTTCTGCGGCCTCGTTTTCAGCATGGGTTAAATGGGGATTGCCATATGGCCACGGCTAATGTCTAGGTTTCATGATGGCTGAATGGTGGTTGATGGTGGTTGATGAGGTTGTGTGGTTAAACATCATGGTTATAAGTGGTTATCCCTCGTTAATGGTTCTATTGTGGTTCATGATGGTGTGTGATTACTCTAACAATATTTGGTGGCTGCTAGTGCTTTTGACCCACACTTTATTTGCTTGATGTATATGGATCTGTTGCCACTACTTAGCGATGTGAAAACACTAATAACGCTGTTGAACAAAGTGGCTAATACATGGCTAAACTATGGTGCAGAACGGTTCCCATTGGCTAATGATGAACGATTGTAGTTCATGGAAGGTAAACCAATGGTTCATCATGGTATTAGATGGGGATCTTTCAAGTAGCCAATGTTCGTAAAAAAAAGTAGGCATTTTTCTGCTTCTGGAGTGTTGTTTTGAAGCAATGGAGGGACTGAGAACCATCCAACATGGGGATTTTAGTGTAGCATGGAAGGACTGTTGATCATCCGCCAAATGGATTTGCAGAGTGACGGATAGGTAGTGTCTAGTCTGTTTCGCTTCCTGGACGGAAACTATCATCTTGTGAAAGCGCACAAAGCAACAAGTGGTGCACCACAGTCACTGAACACTTCCCAGGGATGTATTGCCTGGTATCACGGACTGTCGCTACGCCAGAAACATTTGAAAGCAAAGACATTCAAGGTCAACCATCAATAATCATCACATTCCCTTACCTAAACATCACTTAACCATCACTAAACTTCCACTAGCCATCACTTAACCAACCTCAACCCACCCACCCACCTCAACCAACCTCAACCCACCCCCCATGCCCCGTTGCACCACCTGCTCCAACCCTTCCCCCTTGCGCCTCCACCGCCGTGCCTGCGCTGGCCACCGCGGCTTCCAGACCCGTCGGCGAGGTCTGCGGGATCTCCTCCAAACGCCGGCGCTTGGCGGCGATGGCCTGGCGAAGGAGTCACAAGGGGCGAATGGTTAGGTTCGTTGGGTTATCAGATTATTAACGGCAATGGTTATTAATTGTAATAATAATGGCTAATAATCACTATCAATAGTGTTGTTAATAATAATGGCAATAATGGTTCGTTAATAATAATGTCAATAGTGATTAGTTGGTTAATAATAATGGCAATGGTTAATAATCATGATTATTAGATGGCTAATAATGGTTAGTTGATGGTTAATAGAAATGGTTGTTTGAGGTTAATTCATGGTTCACAATGATTATTCTGGTTAGTAATCATTGTTGGGTTATGAATCAAGGGTTAGTTGGTTAGTTAATCATAGTTGGATAGTAATTAACTATAGTTGGTTAGCTATCATGATTATTAGATCGTTAATAATCAGGGTTAGTTGATGGTTAATTCATGGTTGACGATGATTATGATGCTTAAACACAGGTTGATTAATGATGATTATGGTGATGATCATGAGAATCAATGGCTGATGATGGACTAGTTGATGGTTAATTCATGGTTAATGGTTGATAATGGTTGATAATGTTTGATGGATTCATCATGACAATAATGGTTGTTAACTATCATGATCAACTGCTAAGTTGATTAATAATTCTAGGTCAGTTGGTTAATGATAACTGTTAATTGATTGCTACTGATGGATTGGTTGATAGTTGATTCATAGTTGATTCTTGGCTAATTAATTACAATTTGTATGACTGATGATTGATGGATGATGGTTATTAGATGATTAATAATGGCTAGTTGATGGATGATAGTGGTTGATAATGGTTCATAATAAGTAGCCATGAATTAGCCATGAAGGATTAGTGATGGATTATTCTCCTCTATCTTTATTTTCGCAGGGTTAACAAGTTATTGTTCATATATCATTATGAAGGGTGAATTGATGGTCCAGAATGATTGATAATGATTGATGGATTCATCATGACTGGTCAGTCGTGCCACAAATAATCATAATAATCACTTGATGGCTGATTAATTCATAATAATTCATGACTGATTAAAAAATGGTTATTTGATTGCTGATTAAAAATCAGAATGATTGATGATAATTATGATTCAGCATGGTTGATAATGGTTGATGGATTCATCATGGCTAATGATGGATTAGTGAATAGTTAATTCGATTGGTTAATTCAAAGCTAATAATGGTTGATAGTGCTTAATAATCATGACAAGTGGTTGGATTCAGAATGTTCACTGGTTGATGAATCCGTCAATGGTTGATTAGTTGAGTGATGAATGGTTGACTAGTTGACTGCTAATTGGTAGATCATAGCGATTGAATGGTTACAGTCAATAATGGTGAATGGTTTAAAAAGCACCTAAAACATTGATGGATTAGTAATAATCATGCTTATCAATACATGGTAGTCATCAATCATGCTTGATAATGGTTAACTGATGACGGTGAACTATAGGGTGAAGTCATCACGATTAATGAGTTTTGTGAATTGCTAGCTAGTTGACTAGCTGTTAATCATGTATATGACCTAATTATACTGGTTAATCATGGTTGACATTGGTTCATAATGTTCAATAATAGAAGATAAACACCAACTGATGAACGACTGTGGTACAATCAACCTATGGTTTGTTTCTTGAAAATTGGGAAGACCCAAAAATGAATGTTATTTTCCTAAAAATATTACTATTGGATGATTTGGGGCCAGGTGTACCCCTATTTTGAGAAATCACCATATGGTCAATTAAGGGGATAACGATAGTTGGTGAAGTTGGTGAACTAATGGATTGGCGGGTTAGCCAACCAAACAGCCAACGTCAACAGCAACCTGCGGATTATGAAACTTCCGGTGGAAGATCGATCGGTGTCGCAAACCAAGACACTGAACCAATTGAACAAGGAAACAAATCCTGGCTGGTTAACTAGCTGGCTGGTTAACTAGCTGGTTAATGGTTAATAATAGGGGACGATAAGTAACAATTTTAGGAGATATATACTAGCTACATATGGCTATGGGTCAATTTAAGAAGCCAACTAATGGGGGATAATCCCCAACAATAATAAGGAAAACAATGATCAATGGTGGGGAACCAGGGGTACAGGGTGACCTGACCCACTGTCAAGCCAAATAATGCTCACCAAATCGCCTTCCGCATCCGTATGATTGACCAACCATAAAGTTGTTGATGGTTGATAGCAATAATGGTCAACAATGGTCAACAATGGTCAAATGTTGGGTAAATAATCGTTATATTCATTGTTTACTAATCAACAAATGCTTCTTTTGATGCAAGCCGCCAACAGGTTGAACTAGGCACCGGTAACCATCAGCAGATAACCATACAGGACCTAACCATTGATTACCTAATACTAGCGCAATTGATCATTAGTCACCAATGATATCATTAGCTTATCATCAATCTTACGCACCATACTTGGATGTGCCCAGGAATTGTAACACTCACCATGGCGAGTGACTGGGGTTGGTTCAGCTGCTAGGTGGGGCCCCCAAACGTTCTAAGTTGCTTAAGATTCGCATCAACAAGTCAGTTATATGTGCCATGTGCCTAGTAGTTCGCCTAGTCAAAAACCAGGTGGCCAAACCTTATCTCTTATACTAGTTGTTTAACCATCATATTTGGTTATTATCCTGTATTATCAACCATTATTAATGGTTGTCACCCCTCAAGAAACACTAAAAAACAAGTACGAAGTGTAGTTAACCATTGAAAATCCCATGGCTTCCCTCGGAAATCATTAATTAACATCCCTCGGAAAATTATAGGTTGTTACCTCCTATTATTAGTGCTATATCATAGGTTTCTATCATTGACCTATCTATACAAGGTGGGCCCCCCTGGTTATAAGTTGGTTCATAAGCCATTTAACTATGGTCATATCTACCATTTGCCTGGTACTTACCCTAGTGAACTAAGCCAAGTTAGCTAACGTTTAGGGGGCCCACCTTGTATGGTTCCCAATCATTAACCAGGCTGTTTTCCCTATAGTTTTGTTGGTGAACTTAACCCCTATTCTTGGTGCTTAATATTGGTTATTACCACGAATATGGTTAAATATTGACCCAACTCGCCACATGGCAGACATCGGCTTCAGCTCCCCCCGGCTTCACCGGCGCTGCTCATCACTGCCGCATCAGCTCGCCGCAGCGCCGGCCTCGCTGGCCGAACTGGGCACAGCCCCTGGAAGCGGTCGGGGCAGTCTCCTCCTGAGCGAAGGATGGGCACCGTACGTGGGACTGGAGGCACCACAGTTACGAAATAAGCCCCTTGGGGTTCGCCATTGAAGTTGGTTATAACTAAGTTATAACTAATAAGAAGGGTATATTCATCCGAGATCTTTGGATCATGTTGGCTTTTTCCTGAAAAACGTACACAGAAAAGCTAGAGTCACGGCTATCATGGGCTTACAAGCTCATAAGGGGGGGTTCTCCGCTATGACAGTGTTTGATGGAGGGGCGGTCGAAGCTGTTATGGCTGAAGACTCCAAGAGGTTGCCCTGTTGGCAGAGCGGGGAAAAACAACAAGATATCCCATCATGCGAGGGGGGGTTCTCAAGTCATAGGGGTCCCCCAAATCATCCACATTATCAACCATTTATAGTAATAAACCAACCATAACTTGGGGGTCCCCTATGACTTGAGACCACACGATTCAACACTCACCAACTCATAGCCCTGCTCGGAGTCCAAACGACAGAACGCAATTGGTGGTTGCTATCATCATGACACTGAAGGCATTGATACAGGTCATGGAGCACAGCCATAGCAAATTAAGAGGGTAATTACTAGACAATATCTTAGGATGTCGAGCAAGTTAGTAGTTGCCAAACAATATCTTAAGATGTCGCAAGACAACATGGTAGCAATGAAGACAACCCTGATAGCAACATGAAGGTGATGACAATGAGTCAGTCAACCATTCATTTGGTAATACTGGTGAAGATAAAAACATGTGAAAAGAACACCGACCAAATAAGGACCAACCAAATAAGGTGATGCCCCCTACTGTTCTGGGTTATTTTCCACTATGAATGGTTCTAGCCCTTGTATATACATATACATATATAATCAACCACCATATGGATACGAATCAGAAACCCAGTACCTTGACATCCCAAACATGACCAGGATCCTGTTGTTGGAATGTTCTCCTAGCCATTTGTTAATTAAGTCAATGTTGACCCATAGCCATATGGGGGGTTCTCAAAACAGGGGTACCCCAAAATCATCCACTTATAGTCATTTATAGTAATAAACCAACTATTTTATAAGCGTCCCTAGGGCTTGAGAAACCACCATATCTACCATTCAGCAGCGCCATGGTAGTTACCCAATTTTGGCTTTTAGCCATGCTAGTTACCATGGTAGTTTACCATTCATTAGCCATTCATTAGCCATTAGCCACTAGCCATGGTAGTTGGTGATTATCCCCCACTATGGATGGTTGGTTAATATTGATCCAGAGCCATATTCTCAAAACAGTGGTACCCCAAAATCATCCACTAATAGTTTTTTCAAGTAAGAAACCAAACATCTTTTAGGTTTGAGAAACCACCTCTACCATTCATTAGCCATTAGCCATTAGCCATGTGGTAGTTTCTCATTAGCCATTAGCTGTTTACCATTCATTAGCCATACATTAGCCATTAGCCATGGTAGTTGGTGATTATCCCACTAGCTGTCTACCATTAGCCATTAGTTTCTCATTAGCCACTAGCCATGTGATGGTTTCTCAAAATAGGGGACCCCTAAAAATGGTTGGTTTACTATTAATAATGATTACTAATGGATGATTTAGGGGTCCCCTATGACTTGAGAAACACTCATGTGGTAGGTTTGACTCACTTCAAACTCATCCACTATAGGTTTGAGAGACCACCTCTACCATTCATTACCCATGAGAAACAACCGCGTTCATCATCCATTCCTCCTCGCGCTCGGCCTCGCCTAGGCTTTGGTGGCTCCCCTTCTCCGGTGGGCGCGGGCCGGGCTGGCGCTGCCGGCGCGGGGATGTTGAAATACCTCGCCACGGAGGATCAGGGACCCATGGTGACTCATCGATGGTTCAAATTCATGGTGAACCAATAGTGATGAGAGAGGATTCATGGTATCATGGATGAATTTTTGGTAGTTAATACTACAGTTAATGATGGTAAATCAATAGTGAATAGTTAACCAAGCATGGTGACCATTTAGTGGAAATCATTTATGGTTCATCAAGGGTGAATCAACCCATGGTGAGGATTACCATGGTTGAAATTCACGGTGAAATTGCGAGATTGAATGCTGATGTGGAATCAATGGTGAATTCAGGAGGAATAAATGGATTCATCAACCAACAACCATCAACCACTAGTGGTGAATCGATCGTGAGGATTAAATGGTTGATGGTTTCTGGCTGATGTAATAGTTACTCTTCTTCGAGTGATCCCCACCATGTCATGTCATCACCGCTTGTTGACTCCACTTTTGTCTGACATTCTCTCCGGCATACCTTCTGACATTCTTTCTGGCAAATCTTCTGACATTCTCTCTGGCATACCTTTTGACATTCTTTCTGACATCCTTTCTGGCACATCTTCTGACGTTCTTTCTGACAACTTTCTACTCGGACATTCTTTCTGGCAAATCTTTTGACATTCTCTCTGACATCTCTTCTGACATTCTTTCTGACATATCTTTTGACATTCTTTCTGACATATCTTCTGCCAATCTCTCTGATATTCTCTCTGACATATCTTCTGACATTCTTTCTGACATTCTCTCTGGCATATCTTCTGACATTCTCTCTGACATTCTTTCTGGCAAATCTTTTGACATTCTCTCTGACATATCTTCTGACATTCTTTCTGACATGTCTTCTGACATATCTTCTGACATTCTCTCTGACATTCTTTCTGGCATCTCTTCTGACATTCTTTCTGACATATCTTCTGACATTCTTTCTGACATCTCTTCTGACATTCTCTCTGACATTCTTTTCTGGCAGATCTTTTGACATTCTCTCTGACATTCTTTCTGGCAAATCTTTTGACATTCTTTCTGACATTCTATCCTGGCATTTCTTTTGACATTCTCTTTGACAATTCTTCTGACATTCTATCCTGACATTTCTTTTGACATTCTCTCTGACATATCTTCTGACATTCTTTCTGACATCTCTTCTGACATTCTCTCTGACATATCTTCTGACATTCTTTCTGACATCTCTTCTGACATTCTCTCTGACATATCTTCTGACATTCTTTCTGACATCTCTTCTGACATTCTCTCTGACATATCTTCTGACATTCTTTCTGACATCTCTTCTGACATTCTCTCTGACATATCTTCTGACATTCTTTCTGACATCTCTTCTGACATTCTCTCTGACATATCTTCTGACATTCTTTCTGACATCTCTTCTGACATTCTCTCTGACATATCTTCTGACATTCTTTCTGTCATCTTTTCTGACATCTTTGAGGTCCGGCAGCGACCACTCGTCGGGCATGGTCGTGGTTGAGGTCCGGCAGCGACCACTCGTCGTGCATGGTCGTGGTTGAGGTCCGGCAGCGACCACTCGTCGTGCATGGTCGAGGTTGAGGTCCGGCAGCGACCACTAGTCGTACATGGTCGTGGTTGAGGTCCGGCAGCGACCACTAGTCGCGCTTGGTCGTGGTTGAGGTCCGGCGAGGAGGAGAGGAGAGGAGGAGGCGGAGGAGGAGGAGAAGTCAGCTCTGATAAAATCTAACAACCCTCACCTGACAGGTGGGGAACTAGTGATGAATTGATGGTAAATGTGGTTGGTTGATGGTTGATGAAGTTACTAACGCTTAGTTGATGCTAAGTGGATGGTGTGATGATGGTTAATTGAAGGTTTCTTGATGGGTCGGTTGATTGATGGTTCATTAATCTAGTTGATGGTTAATTGATGGTCAACTGGCGACTTATTGATGGTTTCTTGATGGGTAGTTGATTGTTTATCGATGTTGTGGTGATGGTTTATTTGGGTATGTGCCAAAATAGGGTAACCGATAACCCCCAAAAAAGTCATCATTTTGCTAGGAAACCATTGGTTTTGGTGGTACCACTATTTTGGCACATACCCATGTCCGGTTTGACGATGGTGAGTTGAGGGTGGACCATCCACCATTTGCTACTGGTCTCAGCAACCGGCTGGTGGAACTCCAACTTTTACTAGTTGAGTTGGGTCTCAAAATAGGTGACCCAACAAATGTTGGTCTATTACCAGGATGGTTTATATATGTTTATATAAGGATGATTTGGAGAGACCCCTATTTTGAGACACCACCCTATAACAACCATCATCATTCAGTCAAAATTGCTGGTCCATCGCTGTTGAATCGTAAACCATGTTTCCCTTCAAAGGAACTCGCACCCCAGATCGATGGCACAGCCATCATGGTACCACCATGTAGCACCGCTACCTCCGCGGGAGAGAGATCTTTGAAGAGTGGCTAAAGCAGTTCTAATGGCCACAGAAAAAAAAGTAGTGCAGAAGTAGTGGTTACTCAGCTTGTGAAGTTAAGTAGTTTTAATCACCTCTCATCACATTTTTTCCGTTCGGATGGTCAAGTAGTAGTTGCTCAGCAAATAACTTCGGTCAGCTTGGGGATGGGAGTCGTAACTTGTGAACAGAATTCAGATGGCCCGTGCAATCATTTTTTCTTAGAGAATGGTAAAGCTATGAGCTATGACCAATATATCCATGACAAACAAGACCCTCGTATTGGTCAGCTAACCGCACAATCTGGACGACTATAGTTGGGTGAATGTGCCCTGGTCACGCGGTACAACTCCTGGGCTTGACACTTGGAAAAGCAGATTTCTCATTGCAAAAGCCTAGCAGGTCTTGTTGGTGGGGCGTCCCTCCGACTATTTGATGAGCCAAAGTAAACCCGATAGACTCATCAACCAGCATCAACCAACATCAACCAACATCAACCAACACCAGGCATCAAGTTATGCTCGTGAATATTATCAATCTGATGATCAAGGTACGTCTCTGATTAAACCTTATTACTTTAGCAGTTTTATCAGCGCATCAACTGCGACATCAAACAACGCTATTAATTATCAACCATCAGTCGTCAACAGTCCAATGGCTGTGGGTGAATACTCTGTACCCCAGCTGTTCACACCCTAAATGAGCAAAGCATCTTTGTTGGGATGTTCATCTACCCATCTGTTGGTTGGTTCATATTGACCCAGCTCGCAATATGGTTGGTATGTCCCTTACCATTGTTCGTTGCCATCAATCATTCACCAGCAAAATACCCAGCTGGATAACCAGCAAGTTGTTAACCCAATATACCATCATCGTTGGTCACGATCCCTCATCATTTACCATTATCAATCGTTACAATATGTTATAGCCATATATAGCTGGTATATCCTCCTATATTGTTATTTTTACCCTAGCATCAGCCATTCACCGGCTAGATCACGATTGGTTGGTTGCTTGCTTGGTTGCTTGCTTGGTTGGTTGCTTGGTTGGTTGCTTGGTTGGTTGCTTGGTTGGTTGCTTGGTTGAGCTGCTGTAAAGATGTGTTTGGCTGCGCCATGTAGTCGACACACGACCGCGATGGCGATGGCGGATCAAGGGTGGCTACCACCAGCAGTGGCTGTTGCTTGGCAACCATCGGTTGTCATGGTTGGCAATGCTTAGTAACCATGCTCAATGATTCACCATGGTTTGATATGTTTAATTTGAATGGTTGGTACCACACTTCATACAAATAGCATCCATCATTTGGGATCATTTTGCTTCCTTGCTATCCACGTGTTGTCCGATGCACCGCTCGACGGTACTAACAACGTGTCAGCAGTGTGCTCTCAAGCATGTTACACCATTAGCACATTATCATCAGTCAGTAACAAACTATAGACCGCTAGAGACTATACCATTGAAAGCTTATCATTTCACATCAGTCCCTTACTCTTGTTGGCACAACATTACGCAACCACTTGGATGTGCAAGTGTGGTTATAACCACGGTTATGCATCCCGAAAAATAGCTCAACTAACCCCAAAGTAACCATGGTAAGTTATGGTCACAGTTACGAGCAGTGGCACATCCAACCATGCATCGCTCACCAAAAAAAAAGGCTCTGCGGAAAAGCTGCGGGAAATCAGGCGACGAAATCCCTGGGTGGTCGCTGTAAGGGTGGGGGCACCCCTCAAACAAATCCGTCGTGGAAAAAGCGACCTGCGGATTTTCTGTGTCAGGTTGATTTGCGCCTGTCAAGTGGGATCAAGCATGTCAATGAGATGAGTGATACAGCAGCCGTTACAAGAAGTTGATGGTGGCATCATATGGATCGTAGTAGTGTGCAAACGTCATGTAATACATCAGCTGATATGGGTTGATTGATCCATAGTGAAGAAGCAACATCTTAGATCCATAGTAATGAGCCCCACATTTGATGGAAAATCACCAGCTATTGAGCAGATAAACTGGGCATGGTTTGACATCAACCCCCAACCAGTTTGCATAATCTTCAGTGTTAACCACCAAACCAATCATAAGCTTCTGGCACTTCCTACGGACTTGCTTAGCCAGTGACATTGATGGGGATCTTCACAACTCGCACTGATGTGGATCTGTCTAATATAGATGCTATATGCATGTTTATGTGCAAATGTGTGCAATGCCATCAGCTAGCAACTAGCAGGATACACTGCAGCAAACTAACCTGGGAGCCAAAAAACACCCTGTTGTTTCAAGTAAAGCTGTTTTAACACGGTGGATTTTCTACTTTCAGATTACCTTACGAGGGTAGTTGAAGAAACGACTAGTTTCGAAGTTTCCACAACCTATCGAGGATGATCGTTCTGGCGGGCGTTTCAGCGGAACTTTTCCCACAGGAACTCGGCGAATGAATTTTATTTCCAGCTTGGACAAAGGCCGGACCCACAAAACATCAGTTTCCAGCTATTGCCAAGTGATTAGATTTGACAGGGTCCTGTATTAAAACATCAGAAATCGTTCAAGAACATGAACTTGTGAACTGCTGAGTGTGATGACTGAGCACTCATCGCTTTGACCAGGGTGACGACTCATTGATTTCTTATCAATCAAAATCAACCCATCATTAACGATAAAGAACAAGACACATCCGTTGAACCATTCTCAAGCAATGGACCAAGCACTCTCCAAAAAGAACATTTCACCAAAAAAACTCTCTCCACAACGGTACCATGTTCAACCCCGCCATCCAACTGGTCGTCCTTCATAGCACCCTTGCAGCGTCGCCACGCCCAAGGCACGTCTTCGCCAGTGACGGGATCGACCTTGGGAAGTTCGTCCGTGGCCGTTTTCTTCAGCAGGGACCGTGCACTCTGCCAGCGCGGCAGAGGGTCGCCAGCACCCTTGGGGCGAGCTGCCTGGCTGAGCTGCCGGGGACTGGGATGGTGACCCTGGTGATGAGTAGTCCTTAGGCCATGGTTATGATGGATGCCGAATCCTGGTGATGACCTGGGCAGCACGTGTTCTGCCATGCTGTGTACATGCATCTCATCGGAAAAGCGGAAAAGTGGTGATAACCTGGTTGATTTATAAGAGGCTACCGTCCAAAAAGTCAGGGTTTCCGAATTGGATTTATCAATTTGGGGTTGACATTAATGGTTCCTGCTCACTTTTGATGGATTTTGATGGTGATTGTAACTGGTGAAATGGTTGAGTAAACATGGTGACGGGTAATTGCCATGATGGTAATTGTTACAGTCCATGATTAGGACCATAGCCATAGATTCAGTATCATTGAACCCTTCACTAACAAGCATTAATTAACCATCATCTATCAGGATATTCATCAAGCATCATTCTAGTATATACAAGCATTCACCATCATTAAGCATCATTCAACATCATCAACCACTACTTAACCATCAGAAGAGGATCAAGCATCATGAAGCCCTTCTCCTTTCCGCGCGGCGACCGTGGACCCCTCTGGCCGCCTTGCGACCACTGCAGCAGCTCTCGTGGCTGTTGGGAGGATAGGAGAACCAGCGACCGCAGTCGCGGTAACCTTTCCAGAAAATGCCTGGACCGACTGACGACGGTGGGGCGACAGGGCACAGGGTGAGTGTCAGCATGATAAGGGCCAATAAATGGTCACCAAAGAACTATCAAGTCGCCATTAATCGCATTAATCAATCATGTTATGAACAATAAATGGTTTATGAATGGCTAATGTTGGGTAAATGGCTGATTCTTGGCAATAATTGATTGCTGATGGTTACTGGTAGTCGATGGTAGTCGTTCATGATGCTTCATGAGTCATAATGGTTCATGATTGCTCAATGATGGTCAATGGCGATGGTTCATGATATGGTTGATAAATGGTCAGGTTTTGGGTAGGCAATGGTTAATGATCTTTAGCTCATGGTTCGTGATGACTAATCACCATTGTTTAGCCATCAATTATAACCGTTCATGAACCATTTAGCCAACATTAGCCATTTATAAGCCATTTACTGTTCATAAAAATGATTGACTAATGGTTAATGGCGACTCAGTGGCTATTTGATTATTACTTAATATTTGATTATGGTTTACCAATGATTAATCCTGGTGACTATCAATCATGTTAAATGGTTAATTGATGGACAATTAGTGCTTAATTCTAGTGTGTGACCTTACACAATCATTTTGAAGGTTAACCGTTGGTTACTTGATTAATGGCCAATTAGTGGTACATCAAAGTTAGTGTATTCTTAACGAAATTGGTTAATTCATGGCCACTTTGTGGGTATTCATAATGGTTACTTAGTGAGGTTAAGATGATTCATGATGGTCGGTCAAAGGTTTTCGGTCGATTAATGTTGAATGTAAATCGCTAATGTTGGTAGACCCGTTCATGTACGGGACATTGATGGGGAATAATCGATGGCTAAATAATGGGGAGTCAAGGGTTCATAATGGTAAATTGTATATATCGATGATCAAAAACTATCAACATTTATCAACTATTCATTAATAATGATGTCAATAATTAGTAATTAATTACTAACATCTATGAACTAACTACAACTACAGTTATTATTATCCTTCTTATGAAGTGATCCTCAAGCAAGTGAGCAGGGCTTTGACTAGAACTGTTGTCTGGAAATAAGTGACAGAATTAACTAGTCAAACTAGCCCAGAATTCAAAGTCTTCAAACAATTGACAATCATTCATATGCAGGGCACTGACAGGGCTTGACGATATCGATCCACTGGCCAGTGGTCAGTCAATGTAAGCTACATGCAGCGACCGAAAAATTCGTTAAACGTGCTCATTGTCCATCACTTGGCATTGACTGACTATGATCCTTGTTACCAACATAGAATTCCAAGCGGCTGGACGCGTCCTAGGAAGAAACTAGAATGTAAAAAAAATGATATCGGCAACAACTTTGAAGAATGGGCACCGCAGAACTCAGGTTTCATGGTTGACATCTTTCCTCCGCAGGCAGTTGCAAGGAGAACTCTCCTTCAGCAACCCCTCCGAACTCGAGGTCAATCAAGACCTATCTATGGTCAAACTGGTGGCCGTTTTTCAAAATTGATCTAGTTGTAGAATCAATGACCTACCAAATGTTCAAACATCGCTGCGAAGACCTTGACCTGAATGTGGTGGAATTTGTTGCACTGGCACAAGGGCTCGTACAATGTTCGTGCTATCTTCTCCAT
The DNA here is from genome assembly GCA_009767595.1 of Symbiodinium kawagutii. NCBI lineage: Eukaryota > Dinophyceae > Suessiales > Symbiodiniaceae > Symbiodinium > Symbiodinium kawagutii. The sequence continues at coordinate 86,491 of VSDK01021196.1, forward strand.
CGGCAAAATGGCTGTTTCACAAGTCATATGGGTACCCCACAAGTCATGGGGGTACCCCCAGTTGTCATCCTTTAGCCATGATTATAAACCAACCATTTTGGGGGTCCCCTATCACAAGAAACCGCCAAATGGTTCTTGGTTTGGCACGCAGGGTAGTGGACGAGTCGAAACTATCAATGAGAAGGAACAAACATCTGCAAAGTTCACTGCTGCAGCTGGACCATCGAGGAAGTTCTTGGTGGTTTCTCCAGCCATAGGGAACCCCAAAAATGGATGGTTTATCTAACATAAATGGTGAATAGAAGATGTTTTCGGGGGGTCCCTATTTTGAGAAACTCCCAAGTCATCATCCCTCATCCGCGCAAAAAAGTAGTCACAAAAACCAAGTCCCAACAATAATCAGCCAATAATGCTTCATGATGGCTATTGATTAAGAGCTCATGAGCTATTATTGGCTGATTATGAGCTATAATCAATAATGATGGTTGATAGTTATAGCTCATGATAGTCATCAGCTCATGATGGCTATATTATAACATATTACCCGCACGAGGCGGGGGCGGAAGTTTCCAATAGAAAGCATTGTGAGCCTATAGGATGTTGGAAGGAATGTTTTGCCTATAGGAACGTGAGGCAGATGTTTGTTTGCAGTTTTCCCAGGTTGTGTTTCGTTTTGGCTTTGATTGGGAAGGATGTGTGTTCTTTGAATCCAGATGCCTCGCGTTGGTTTGTTGTCATTTTGCGCGTCATCGTCTTGTTGCATCACTTTCTTTCATTTTTTTTGTTTCGGGCTTTGTAGCTATTCTTTGCAGACTATTGAATGTGTGGATTGCTTGACTGGAGGTCTGAATTTGTGGTTTAAAGTCGTTGAGCTGTGTATTGTAGTCTACGAGGCGTCAGCACTGGGCGCAGTGTTTCTTTACAGTCGTTTATTATTTTTGCTAGCTGTTGAAATTGTTGCTAGAAGTCTTTCAAGTGTCAACGGGTGGCTTGTGCTTTCGTACTTGCATTGGTTTCGCGCACTGTTGTTGGGAGACGTCGACGTTACAAGGAAAGGCGTGGATCATGTTTTGTTTTCCGTTTGTATCGTATTTTTACAGCGTGCAAAACAACAAAGTACTACAACGTACTACAAGGTACTACAAAATACTACAAAGTACTACAAGGTACCACAAAGTACTACAATGTACTACAAAATACTACAAAGTACTACAAGCTACGACAAAGTACTACAAAGTACTACAAAGTACTACAACGTACTACAAAGTACTACAAAGTACGACAAGCTACGACAAAGTATTACAAAGTACTACAAAGTACTACAAAGTACTACAAAGTACGACAAGGTACTACAAAGTACTACAAGGTACTACAAGGTACTACAATGTACTACAAAGTACTACAAGGTACTACACAGTACGACAAAGTACTACGGGGTACTACAACGTACTACAAAGTACTACAAGATACTACAAAGTACTACAAAGTACTACAACGTACTACAAAGTACTACAAAGTACTACAA
>VSDK01021196.1:89912-114335 GCA_009767595.1 Symbiodinium kawagutii
CTACTCTTCTCTTCTCTACTTTTCTCTGAACTATTCTTCTCTTCTCTACTTTTCTCTGAGCTACTCTTCTCTTCTCTACTCTTCTCTTCTCTACTTTTCTCTTCTCTACTTTTCTCTTCTCTACTTTTCTCTATTTTTCTCTGCGCTACTCTTCTCTTCTCTTTTCTAGCTCATCCGTAACTCGGAGTTTCTCTATGAAACTTCCTTTGATAATTATCACAATCAGCCATATTATTGGCCAAACTTTGGGGCTACCCCTGGGTGGCCTCCAATCCTTCAACCGCCTGAAACACGGGGCTGTGGCCATGCCTCGCAGCAGGCGCGGATCAGGAGGCAGTACCGCCCACCAGTAGAGCACTCGGTCGATCCTGAGGAACGCAGCACATGGTGAAGGAGAACGCGTAGTGAACCATGGTGGATGATGGTGGTGGTGGTGGATGAGGGTGGATGAGGGTGGATGAGGGTGGATGAGGGTGGATTGCGGTTAAGAATGGCTATATTGGCTATGTGATAACTTCTTAATATCATAGTATTTCAGAATCTTGGATGACGTTGGTGAATACAATGTTGTTGGTGTCTGGTACTAGTAGGTAGTAGTGGACAATGACGGAACAGATTAGTTTTCCATACTATGGCTGTGGGTCAGTTGCATTGTTGGTTATTATCAGTTATTATTGGTGGTCGATATCGACCCATAGCCTTGTTAGTTGATCGACGCCAATGATGGCTATTGATTATAGGCTGAAAATGTTAATTTTGTCATCCGGCCAGCAAGAATGGCACCTTCTTGACCCGCTGCATGATACTCAGGAGTGAGAATGCTGCACAAAAGTGGCATCTTGCAAGAGATTGCAGCTGTGGTTCATGCCAATGTCATACTCTCATTTACCATTCCCCTGTGATATGGTTCTTTTTTGAACAAATGGTAGTTTATGGGTAGTCCACGTGACCCCTCCAAAATCCCTGGTCAATCCCTCCCAATTTTTGGCAATGGGTCGTCACATTCCATAGCTACCGTTGCTTACAGCTGCCGGACTTTTCTCACATTGATCGGCAGCCGAGAAGTTCGTCATAACCAACCGAACGAAGTCGCCAACACAGCGGAAACACTGCATGACAGGTGGTAGGAGGCAATGACCGGCGTGGAGGTTGGTTCCATTTCAGTGGCGATATGATCTTGTGGTGCTGTTCTTGGCAGAGGTGGTTGACTTGAATTTACGTAAACTTGGTGAGTTTGGATCTACGGAAACATGCAATGAGTTTGGATCTATGCAAATATGCAATTGCCCGTTTTTCATTGGGATACTGCTTATGACAGGGTCAAAATCACACATATCAACAATTCTGCAAGGCAATGAGTCACAAGCCAACACCTGTGTGAGGGAGGTCACATCCCAGTCTGGTACATCTCGTCATCAAGTGTCACATATCTTCAACCACGGCTTAGCATCGATTGGCATCAGAATCCAGCAGTTTGTTCAATGGCAATATCTGTTGTCAGCTTGTCCATCATCAAGTTAATAAAAGCTATCGCCATAGAATCGTTATCTGTTGTAACCATTGATTGCTTTCACGCTATCGACCCTCACGGGTTAGTGCTTGCAACTCATCCTAAACACATTAGTCACTAAGACAATCAGCCCAGGTATGGTTGACACTTAAGAAAACATTGAAACCGCCAACCAGTTCACCATCATGAATCAACCATTTATTATCTGTTCAGTAACCAGTATTTACCATCACTAACCATCAAACAAAAACAAACTTTGCCAGAATGCCATTCATTCAAGGTCTACTTAAGATAGTTTCCTTACCATAAACCTTACCTTACCATTCGATTATGTAAACCTTACTACCTCGAAGGTTATTACTCCACCATTGATGGTTTTCAACCATGTAACCCTTGGATGTTTGTCATCTCAGCACTGCTTCGCTCGTCATTGACAGGCTCTGAGCCTTGCATTCATCGACCATGATGAACCTATCAATTGAGCATTTTTGATGGTTACATAATTGGTTGGTGGACTATCATTTATTGATGTCTGTGATGATCGATATTGATCGATACTAATCTGACTTAATATTGCCAATTTCCTGATCATTGGTGGACTAACTAATTGGCTGATAATTCACCATGGCTCTTGCCAATCACCAGGTGGATTACCCCCCCATTTTACCAACAAATTCACCATCATCAACCCATCATTCGAATAATTCACCACTTGGTTGCTACAAACTCCTAATAATCAATCATGCTTAACCATGTTTATTAATTACTAATAATCACCACCCATGGTTACGACTTGCAACAAGCTGGTGATCACTAGGTACCCATGGTTACCCCTGGTTAGCTGGTGGATCTTCGCATCTTCACACACGCTCCCTTGAACGACGCCAAGTTTCTTAACATCGGCCAAGGGATGAGCGCATGCAGAGATCCGAATCACGTGGTCTCCTGGCGACATCGAAGCGCACACACATCCGCAGCTTGAGTACCGGGAGCGAAAGATTTTGAGCAGCTTTTCTGGTTGGTGGTTGAACCACCCCTATGAAAATATCAGTCAACCAACCATTTGCTAGTCATTTCTAGGGAAAATAAAAATTGTTTGAAACCACCAACCAGCTTTGTTGGTTGGTAAATGATGGTTTCTCAAGTCATAGGGGTCCCCCAAATCATCCAACATCAATCATTCAAAGTAGGAAAGCAACCATTTTTTGGGGATTTCCTATTTTAAGAAGCACCAAATCAAGGATTTGGAGGTAACACCATAAAATGACAAACTGAGCGGCGGACCAAATTATGCTCTTGGGTTGCCATCATTTGGGGGGGACTGGCTTTTTGGTAGGACCTACTCGCTTTGGGGGATGCACCACTTCTCTAAAACCAATGATTGCACAAGTACACGACTAATCATCCATAATTAATTTTGTCTGATGCAAATGGTGATATCCACTATGAGCTGTTGGTCGTGGGGTAGCCCAAGAACCAAATGGTTTTGTTGGAAAAACAGAGTAAGTTTGTTTTCCCAATAAAAGTAATCAGTAAAACATAATATTCACGTCCAGTTTCAAAACGCAAGTTGGTCTATGAACAGATCATCAGCCAATCATAATTCATGTCAGGGCGTGACCTGCAATCATTTTGGAGCCGCGTGCTGAATAAGTTTGTCCAAAAATAGTGTACCCACAAAACCGGTGGTTTCCCTATTAAACAATGGCCATGAAATTGGTTGGTTAAGGGGTATCACGGTATCACCATAGACATGGACCCAATTGAAGGGATTGATTGCTATATCCAGTCCTGGGCCAAGCTTGTCGTCAACGTATGTGGCGTCAGGGAGACACAGTCCATCCATATTTTAACGTGTCAGAAAGACTTACAGACAGTCACGCGCAAATGCTGGGGAAAATGCATCATTCAAAGTGCCGTCAGCTAGTACTGCTATCATCAAACCAAATTGTAATATTGTAAATCATGCTGTTTGGATCAGATTGGAACCACTGTAGTTGCACCCTAGAATCCCTAGAACGTAGTGGAACCAACCCCAAACTAACCATGGTTAGTTCCCAGTTGCTAAGTGGACATGGCTATTCGCCATCACCCACTATTGCTATCTTTAAGATAACCGATCATAAGCCATCCATTGATTAAATAAATAGTGAATCACGCTATCTTACTATTAATTCATTATTAATGGTTATGACTTATAACCCCTATAAAGCCATAACCCTATGGTTAAAACCACCAACCAGTCATATTATCTTGCCCACTCATCCTGCCATTTGCGTAGGATGATTGGCGGTGCACAGGTTCCTTCCCTGGCCTGGAGCGCCGCGCCAGGGGACCAGCAAGCGGTCGGGCCACACCAGGCCGTCGTAGTAGAAACGACCTGGCAAGATGCGGGGTGGGTGGTTGGATTGGGTGAGGGAATTGGTTGGGTTGGTTGGGTGGTTGGGTGGGTTGGTTTTGGTTGGGGGGTGGGTGAGTTGGTTGGCTGATTTGTTGGTGAGTGGGTCGGTTGGTTGATTTGTTGATTGGTGACTTGTCATATTCTCAGGTTTCCCATATAGTACTTCTGAATGTAGCAAGCAACACGATGGGAATTTGATTAGTTGACTAAATTCAAACAGGATAGTAAACAACAACAACAACAACAACAACAACAACACCAACAGCAACAGCAACAGCAACAGCAACAGCAACAATAACAACAACACGAACAAGAACAAGAACAAGAACAAAACAAATAACAAGAACAAATCATGAATACCAAAAAATACCCATCATCACTCACCATCATACGCAATCTATTGAAACCATCATTGACCATCTTTCTCTACCCGGATTGAACGGGAATAATAATACACATCAAACAATCATAAGCACCATCATTCTCAACCATATTAACCAATCATCATCCTATCAAACCCTTATGAATCATCAACTAACCATTCTAAAAACATCAGTCGGTGATTCACCACTGTTATTCATGATTGATAACCACTCTATTAACCATTAGTGGTGGTTCAGTTCGAGATTCTCGACTGTCAACCAGTAGCTACACATCAACAAGCATTAAATCATCAATCATAAACCAACTCAAACCAAAGTTCACCTGGTGATTAATCATAAACAAAAACCATACTAATTACTCAATAATCATCGATCAATTATCAACCAAACCAAAAATCACCTGGTACCCAATTTGGTGATTAATAACTTAGTTTAGCCACCAATGACATTATCTTAGCCAGTGACAAGAGTGGTGCATCATGAACCCACTCTTAACCATTGGCTACTCATAACCATTCACTTATTAATAACCAGCTATAAGAGTGGTTACTCATACTTAGTAGGCTCATTAATCATTAACCATAATCATTAACATTAACTACCAATAACCATTCAATAATTAACCATATTAATCATCAAATGGTTAACTACCAATAGTTTAACCATTAATAATTGACATTAATAATGATGAACCATCAATGGCTCATTTAACCAGTCACTCTTAACCATTAGCCACCTCCACCACCAACTCAAACAGCTCGGTGCACCACGGCCCCGCTCCGGCACCTGAGATCCGCCGAGGAAGAAGCCCTGCAAAGAGCGGAACATGACCTGAGATCCGCCGTGATGCCGCGAAGCCGAAGCTGTGAATTGAACCAATGTGCTTCAAAGCGTTGGTTGTTGAAGGTTTTATGTGCTTCAATCCATTGGTTTATTCAAATTATGTCTTTTTCGATTTGTTCGTTTTTTTGTTTGAGTTTGTCTTTTTTTCTTTTCTCGTTTTTCGTTTTGATTTTTTTGAAAGAATTCAGGGTTTGTAATGGAAACCATGCGATTTTCGAGGGTTGACTATGCTTAATACTGGTTTTGTAAGGGTTTATTGAGGTTATAATTCCATTCGTAATCGTTCAAACTAGGGGATCATGTCCAATGGAAAATACGCGAAAAAACTAAGTATGTCGCTCAACCCCAAATCATCCTCAGTGCTAGCATTTAAAGTGATAAACCAACCCATTTTTGGGGTTTCTGATTAAGTGATAAACTAAAAAACTAACCACTAATGAGGATTTGGGGTTTCATGAGCGGTTTGGTTTATATCCTCAGTAAACTAAGTATGTCGCTCATGATAAACCCACCATTTTTGGGGTTCCTGATTTTCAGAAAGACTCATTTGGGGGTTTCTCAAAAAAGGATCTTCTAAAAAGTGTTGTAACTCCATGAATGATGGTGAATAATAGAGGACAATGACCAACAATAACCGACAGTAATGGTATAGACCAAGTGTTGGATCTTTCTAGGTTAATGAAATGCCAGAAATAGGAACCTGGGAGGGCTTAATTGTCATAAGTTTACAGTTCCTCAGGTGAAGAATTTGAAGTGAAGGATTTCTGGTTCGTGGTTGAACCACCCTGTCATGAAAAATACGCTTGCCAACCAACCAACCATTTAGTAATACTAGGGAAATAAAAAGATTTGAAAATATTTGAAACCAGAATTTGCCTGTCATTGACTGACGGTTCTCAAACCATTATCATCTGTTCAGTGATTTCATGATGGTCAACTGAACCATGATGCAAACAAGTTTGCTAATGATGAGATGACCATGAGCTTAAGCGCGAGAGGTGACCATTGATTCACAAAATGACCGGTTGACCAATAATGCATAATCATAATAGCTAAGCATTGGTGCAAAGCACTGTTAAGCATTATTCACCATGCTGAACTATTATGATTGGTGCTCACACATGATTACCCATCAAAACCCGTGCCTGAACATCGGCCCAATATTGAAGCATCACTATGTACCAGCTGGCCATAGACATGATTCAAACACTCATTGATGACAGTTAATCATCAACCAACCAATGAACACCTGGCGGATTTTAGCAGCTAAGCACTAGCCACAGCAGAACCACCATCACAAACCAGCAAGTGCTGTCCACATCTGACCATCACTAAACATCATTCACTGACTAACCATCGCTACTCACATCTCCCAACCATCATTATTTCTAAGTTTCACTCATCAGCACTAACTAGCCATCACTAACCACGGCAAATCACATCTACCACCCATCTAACCCTCACTGACTATCACCAACCAACCATCACTGCTCACATCTACCAACTATCACAAAGTCTGAGCCTCACTAACTATCACAAAGTCGGAGCCTCACTAACTATCACTAACTAACCATCCTTTAAACCCCCTCTACCAACCACCTCCACCCACAAGCCTCATCGCCCCGCAGGTGTCATGGCCAAGTCGCAAGAGGCACAAAGCACTTGGATGGTCGTCTCGTTGTCGCTGAACTGATCGATGACCTGAGGGGAGTCCCGGGTGATTTCCGAGATCGTAACCAAGAACTCAGCAATTCATTGGTGAACCAGCTGCTCAGTAGCTGCTTAGTAGCTGGTTCATCGCCGGTGAGACAGGCTGGTTAGCTAACCACTAGCTAGGAGCTGGCTGATGGCTGGTTGATAGCTGGCAGGATGAATTGTTTACCTAGTGGCTGGTTAGTGGCTGGTTAATGGCTGGTTAATGACTGGTTCGTAGTTGGTTAGTAGCTGGTAGTAGCTGACGATCAGCGCGCCAGCTGTTGTAAGTTGGCATATAACCCCTATAACTGGTAGTTAACCATCCCTAGTTAAGTCAGCTATGAACCAACTTCTAAGTGAGTGGGGGCCCACTTTGTAGTGGTTAGTTTCACGAACAACCTTCAAAGGCTGTATGTTGGATGAGAGGTTTGTCTGATGGTTGAAATTTTGTCGACCTCTCATTGACTCACCATCAACCACTATGAGCCACCATCAAATATTGCCCATCGCTATTGTCATCAATGAATTAACCATCATTTCACCATCAGTTGTGAATCAAAACCAATATTAACCATCAATCAGCCTTCAATTGTCACTAATCATCATCAATCGTCTTCGATTCAATATCAACATTTATCAACCAAAACACCATCCTGTCACCCATTCAATACCCATGAACATCGCTACTACCACACCATGTCATCACCCATCCGCTGCCACAGGTGTAGCCCACCACGTCATCCCATCCTGCGCGCCTCCCCTTGCACAAAGGGCGGTGTGCGCGTGATCCGCGTCAAGAGGACACGCATACGACCGTCAGCCCGTTGATGGGCGCCCTGCCATAGAAACGGTGGGCGCAAGCTGAGGGATGCTCCCATTGTGGGGGTTGATGGACGTGGTTGGTGCATGGCTGATTAAGGGTTAAGAAAGGTGCGAATATGTGTTTGATGGATGGCTAATTGGTGGTTCATGAACTAATTCATTGTTCATGATGGTTAATTGACTTGATGGTACATGGTTGGCAACTTGATGGCAAGTGATAGGGTCTGGATGGGCTTTTGACGGGTCAGTGATGGGCTAATGGCGATTAATGATGGGTTCAGGATGGGTGAATGATGGCTAATCAATGACGGTCACTTAATTGTGAGTTGATGGTTGGTTGATGGTTGATGGGGGTTCAATCATGATGAACCATGGCAGGTGACTGGGTTATGGTTACTAGGCTACCTAGTAGTGATGACCATTAATAATTGAGAACTAGTATCAATGATTTACTATGTAGAACTATAAACATGATCAACTATGATCAATAATGGTGAATTGATGGTTACTAGGCTACCTAGTAACTCAGGCTTCATGCTGGTTGCTCAATGGTTCATTGATGGGCAATTGATGACCAATGATAGCCAATGATGACCAACAACTGGCAATTGATAGCACGAAATCACATTGTTTGATAATATCATTCTTGATGATGTTGCATGATCATGAACGCTTATCCATTATAAAATATTCACCATCATGCATCGCCATCAACCATTTAACCAATCGTTCATTGATCAATGGCTAGTAGACGCTTAATCAAAAGTGCATTGACAATTGTTGAGAGTTTTCACTGGTTGATTCTGATGTTTGAAAACTAACTGGTCATGGTTGTCGGAAAATGCTGAGCTCAATAGTAGTAGTCACCCTACGGAACTGACTGAAGTTATCCTACTGAACTAATTGAAGTTAAAAACCTAATTAAAAAACATCCAAACAACCCATCAAACTGCCCCAAGAAACGTGAACAAATCACATCTCAACCCTCCACGCAGCCTGCGACCATGGCCTCACTTGCGACCCGCCTCGAACTGGAAGTGCCGCAAGGCGCGTTCCACCGCAGGAAACATCTCCTGAGCTCGGCTGTTCGGGTGCAGTGTTGAACTCGCGTGGCAGTGAAAAGTCAGGATTAGTTGACTGGCTACTATTTAGTAAGTTATTTATCATGTAACCATTAGTAAGCTATGACTTTTAGTTTAGGGTTTAGTAAGTTATTTAGTAAATGGTATCTATGAAATTACCCAATTACGGGATGAGTAAGCTATTTATCATGTAACCATTAGTGAGCTAAATCAATGATTAGTAGCCATTTATCATGCAACTATTAGTAGCAATTTATCGTGATGGTTGTTGACCACTAGTAAGCCGAATTGATAAGTCATTGATAGGCTCATTGATGGTGATGAGTTATTCATGATGAATGGCTACCAATGGTTCGTGGCCAGTCTTGGTTGTCAATCGTTGTTCGCCAAAAGTACAGTAGCAGTCCCGATGGCTATGAGTTCCATCTTTCTGGAGTATGGCCAGGTGTGTATCCAAGTTGGGAAAACCATCTGTAAGAAAAATTGCCCGAAAAACATCTCGAACCTAGGCCTTGCTGCCATCGTCATGATCTGGTCCGTGCTGGTTAAAGACGAGGATCATAGCCCTTATGACTAACCATTATTAAGGGGTCATAACCTCTATATAACACCCCTTATAACCCATATCTAATCCATATCTAACCGCTATATAACCCTTATGTAGCGGGTTATTAAGCCACTATTTCTCATGGAAAACCCCATGTTTTCCCTAGCCCTCTGAAGATCATGGCAGGGAACACCCTGACCACCAAGGCGGCGCCCCTCAGCCCAGGTTCCGTGGGATTTCGCCGGCACAGCGGTTGCCTCACTTGCGAAAGGCCACGCTGGGAAGGCTCCCGGTGATGACAACCGGGTGCTTCATGTTGTGAGATTCAAAATGCCGAATCAGATAGGTTGATTGATGGTTGATGGTTAATTAATGGCGGGTAATTCGCCAAAAATCAATAAATGGTTGATGGATGGTTAGTTGATGGTTGGTTGATGGTTAATTGATGGTTAATTTATGATTGATTGATGGATGATTTATAGTTGATTAGTAGTTGATTGATGGTTGATTGATGGTTAGTTGATGGTTAATCAATTGAATTAAGGGTTGATGCTGAATTGATCCCTACCCTTCCAGTTTCCCCAAAATGTTGTAGCTAACCAGGGAACCCCTGGGAAAGGGCATTTGCCTTATCCGTGAGGCCCAGCTGGGAATCCGGAAACTCTGGTGCATAGATGCGGCACTGTTCACAAATCACTCGGGTTGCCACATTCCAACATTCATGGCAGTATCAGATATAGCAGCAACATGAAATCATACACGGCAAGTGCAACCTAGTTTGTATATAGATATATGTGTGCGTTGTATATCCTCGACATCTTTATTTTGATTGCGCCAAAGTGCAATGTCAGGAGCCGATATCTTAGTATAGTCCGTGCAACTAACTAGACCCGCTCTAGAATTGCACAATTCATTTCCCAAATCATGACGCCCCTAAATATCTCGACGAATATGGGATCGAATCTAGTCGCTCATAGTTGGAATGACTAATAAGGCCGGAACGCAACAATCAAAACTGATATATTAAGCTCCGGATTTGTAGGTGAACCCTGTATATGTGCGTCTGTTGAATACTTCATCGTATCATATCTGGCAGCTCAATCCCACCTGGGATCAATCTGCAGCTGGTAGTAACAAATTCGGAAGTGAAATTCGCCATTGAACAAGCTACCAGTAGTGATAAATCCTGAAGACAAATGGCAAATTACTGCCATTCTTTGAAAATTTGGCATGCAAAAATCTGCCATTGGCCGCATGGTTTCCATGAAATCTTCACCCTTCGGAAGTCCGTTCGCAACTGGGAGCTCCGTCCCAGCTAAAACCTCGGGTCGTTACAGCGATGGGTACGAGGCACTGGTCCACGATGAAATCGAAGACATCACGGACTTTCTGACCGCAAGCCAAGACACACCTCAGGGCGGGGCGTGAAGGGCTGGCTGAGTTGCCTACCATTGACATCAATGGTTGATCCATGGCCACTGCTACTGATATTATCAATGGCTGAAGGGTTGATTTGTTGGTTGATTACATGGTTGGCTATTATTAATGGCCATTTATTAACCACAAAACAAGGTTCCCTATTGCTTCCAGTTACCAGTTTAGCAGGTAACCAACCCTAAATGACAGTGGCAAAAACCAGCTGGTTAACTAGCATAATGGTAACTGGAAGCAATCGGGTTGCTTAGCCACCAACTAAAGACTCTCAGCTATCATAATCCAGCATTCTGCATCATAAACCGTTCATTAAACATGGAAAATGCTTCGTTCCACCCTGTTAGTCAGGTGGTTGCTGGGAGAACCGAACATTTTCAATCAAGAATTCAGAAACAATGCCACTTAGCCAGCTCAGTCAATGTTAAAAAAGAAAGGGTGTTTTACATCCCAAAAATCATGATAGGGGATCTACCAACTATACATGGCGAGCTGGGCCATTATCAACCAACCAACTCATAGGTGGGTGAACATCGAACAACCAAGATCAGTTTGTTCATTTACAGGACGAGAACAGCTGCGGTACCAGGGTGACCCTTGGCATTATAACAGCCGCAATAAACAGTGGGCTTTCTCTCCCCAGGACGTGACAGGCGGCTGAGCCGCAAGGCTGTGGCAATTTTGACCCCGAGTGTTTGGCCGACTTCCCAATCTGATTGGGACCTGTGCCGATTCTTCTTGTCGCAATTTGATGATATTCATTCCATGTTCCAGAGCAATAGGAGTCAGAAGGTATCCAAATAGGACAAATCCCATGTTTGTGAGAAGTTTAGGGGTCCCCATGATATCACCATGTGGTTACACCATCCCTGGTAGCTCCAAATCACTCCCCCTTGAGAGGGATACCATATGCATAGACCTTGCTCCGCACATTTCTTGGGATGTAAACTACCTTGGATGGTTAATATATGTCAATATTGACCCATGGACCCATATTCATGTAGTCGGTATATCCCCTATTCTTGTTCCTTATTCTCACTTATTATCAATCATTAACCAGCTAATGAACGATTGCTTGGTTGACATTGTCCCCCAACAGATTAACTCTCGAGGCATTTCCCGCTTTTTAAGACTTTTCAAGGGCCCGCGGTTTCTCTCCATCTTACTCCTACACTGAGCTACGATTCAAGAAAAACAACAAGGAGTGGAACAGGTGAATCTTAGCACAGCCCCTTCGAAACAGATCACTTCAATCTTATTGAACAAATTGTCATTCCCATCTGATGCATTTTTCCCAGTTCACGAACCAAACATCAACCAATATAGTATGGGTCCATTGTAGTCCCTATTGAAGCATGATTGAGCATCATTTAGCCATATTTTTTGCTGGTTCTAGCTTGTGCATTCCCTTTTTTCAGCAATCATTCACATGCAAACACTATTAACCATCAATGAACCAACACAAGCCATTATGAATCATGATCCACCATCAATCAACCAATTCACCGCTATCAACCTAGCCAAAGATGAGCCACTCCCAACCATCATGTTCCATCACTATTCAGAGGTAACCATCCATGAACCGTCAACTAGATCAACTAATCATCAACTAACCCCTCTCAACCATTCAACTAACCATCCAAAATCACCATCAACTAACCTCTCTCAACCATCCAAAATCATCCATCTCATCATCTCAACCACCATCCCTGGCAGCGGCTCACCCTGCCCCAACGAGGCTGGCATCCCGCCCAAAGACGCGATGAGGGAGCCGCCGCTCGAACCGCTGAAGGCCACCTGCTCACAGTTCAGCTTGGAACTTGGTGTCACGGTGGTGGGTGAAGTGATGGGTTGACTGATGATGGGTGAGCTGTTCATGATGACAAGGGATGGATTAAGTGGTGATTCACCAATGAATGTGATGGGTTGACTGATGATCAGTGAACGGTTAATGGTGATGAGCGAAGTGATGGGTTGACTGCTGATGAACCCGTGAATGATGACTAAGTCATGAACCAAACTAATCATAGTTGGTGACTAGTTGAATGATGACTAATTCATGAAGGATTAGTTTCTTTATAGTTGATTCGTAAGCGGTTCATGATGACTGATTGATGAAACGGTGGTTGGTGATGGTAAATGATGGTTGCATTTGCTAGTTTATGATTGTTCTTTGATTGTTGTTGCTGGTTCATGATGGATACAGATAGTTGATGAGGAATAGTGGCTGGTTGATGATTGATAGGTTACTTAACTGGGTTTTTGACGCCTCTGTCTATGACCCATCAAATGGAGCTCAACAAAAACTCAGCAATTCAAAGCGGTTGCGGCAACGCATGGAGATGACACTGCTGATCACTACGACCGGCATCTTTAAGATGGGGCAACTTATGGTGACCGGGTAGATCCAGCTGGCTGCAGCATCAAAGACTTGAGCTGATTACCGGACTCGTACCATGGATCCTGGTGCTGAACCTAAACCGGATTAGGTTGGTACCAAGAGTTAATTAGCTTGGTACCGAACAATCATTGATGAAATTGTTGGTTGACAGTCCTTGTGATAAAGACCAGTAGCTGGTTGTTGGTTGTTGATTCTTGTTCATTGTTGGTTGCTGTTGGCAGTTGATGACCAAGGAACAATTCTTGAACCCTAACATCTTATCAAATCCTAATCAAAACCCACAAAAGAACCATCATGAACCGTTCTTAACCAACCATATTCACGGTTCTTAACTCAAAAAAATCACCTTCTCTCCTCAGCCGGGCTGGTCCTTAGCAGGAACTTGTCACCTCCTGGGGAATCTCTTGGGAGTCGCCGCGCTCCAGTTGCAGATGCTCGGAGAGCCAGTGGCCCACTCCGAAGTGGTACACCTCGGGGAACGGGGCTCCCAGCCCTGTAGGGAACCGGGGTTCGGGGTAGGGCACACCCTGGGGGACCACTGGGGACTGGTGAAGGATTGATGGTGAAGCGCTATTCATCAGCCGAAGTTCATGGGGAAGAGTGTGGATTCACTTGGCTTAATTCATGCTGAACTCAATGGCTTATCATTAATCATCAAGAATCTATAACTATAGTAGTGGTTGACGGTGGCGATCCTTGGAAAATCAACCAACGCTGAGCGCAATCATGGTGACTAATCATGGATCATCATGTTGGCTTATAGCGGCTAGGTAACGGTGAAGCATTGCTTTTCAATGAGAGCCACTATTGTTGCCACGGTGGTTGATTGCGTATCATTTGAAACTATTGGCCCCAAAAAATGTCCTATATGAAACTATTGATTACCTACAAATTGAAATATTTGATTTTTAACCTATAATTTGATTACCTATAATGTGAAACCATTGGCCAACAAGATTGTCTGACATTATGGAGCAGCACTGTGTTTATGACAAACTATGCCACAGCGCTGCCACAGCCCGATCCAACGCATCCCCAGCGACAACGTTTGGTGCAACAGCTTCCCGTGAAGCGAATCCACAGCTATCAAACTTACAACAGCTGCAGGATGCTCCAGGCATGATATATGTACCAACATGACTGGGTTCTTTTGAAGGTGAATCAGTTGGCAAATGCGCAGGGAGCATTTGGGTACTGATGATGCTTGAGAACGGCTAATGATTGATGGCTGAGAATTGTCAAAGTTCATAGCGGTTGATGGTTGATAGCTAGCAGCAGGCAGTTGTTCAGAGGCAAGTCATCTATCAATGGCTGATTTTCCATGCGTCAGTTTAGCCATGGTTACACTCACTCTGGTAACGTGGAGTACATCAAATCATTGAATATCAACTTTACAAAATAAAAACATCGTTTTCTTGGGGTACCCTATTGTAAGAACCCCCCCCCCCCCGGGAAAAAAATACACTCACTCTGGTAACGTGGAGTACATCAAATCATTGAATATCAACTTTACAAAATAAAAACATCGTTTTCTTGGGGTACCCTATTGTAAGAACCCCCCCCCCCCCGGTATAAAAACCTTGATTTATACTGGCTAAGTTTACCCACAAAAAGAAACCCCTATCCACAATTATGGGTGCCCGCTGGTCATCCAACATCAGCCATGTTAAAGCAACCATTTTTGGGGGGTCTCCCCTCCTGTTAAAAGAAACTCCGATCCAAAATCTGAAAATGAATCTACCAGGCAATGGGTCAAAACCCTGTACCCCTGGTTCCCGTATCATCAAGCATTGTTTTCCCTACGATTGTTGGTGACTATCCCCCATTATTGGTTGGTGAATATTGATCCATAGCCCTATGGTTGGTATGAATCCTCATTAATTGCTAGTTATCATGCCCTATTATTAACCATTAACCAGCTAGTTAACCATTAACCAGCTAGTTGGTCAATATTGATCCATAGCTACCACTGATCAACCCATCATCCACAAACGACGAAAAACACCTGTCGCCGAGATGCGAAGAGCCAACCGCAAGAGTCGAAGGAAAAGACCACGCGCCTCATGGATCATGGTCCCAGCAAACCCAGTAGCTGTGACAGGGTTATAACAGGAGTAAGTTGTAACCTTTATAACAGCTAGTTATAACATGTAGTAACCACAGCTATAGTTATAACCAGGATGCTATAACAGCTATAGTGGTTGTAACCTCGTAAGTCATCACAATTCCAACCAGGAGATGATATCAGCTTATCACAATTCTAGCTGGTGAACTACATAGTTGTAGCAGTTATCACCTGACGCATCCTGACATCAGCTGGTGCTCCGGGGAGAATCTTGGCTTGGCGGAACCCATAGCTGATGAAACATGAAGTGGAAAGGTAACGATAGTAAAGTTCGAACCAGGCTATCAGGTGCTTGCGTTATAGCTGGTTCGCTACTTCAAACACCTCTGGTACCTGATATCGTTGGCTTGCTGGTGAGTTTAGAGCGCTGTTGGCCTGTTTGTCAGCAGGACAACTCAACTGTTTATTCTTCAGCCTAATAGCGTAAGCTACAGTCCAATGTAACCAAGTTGATGTAACTTTCGTTGACTAACTGAACTGTGGGTTCCTGCAAGCACAACCAAGTTTTGAAATCCACCCCCTCGCAATCTTGAAAATGTCAATAGACTGATAGGCCTGAGCCCACTGAGAGCTCCTGCAACTCGCAATTCTTGATATTTTTGGTGATCATCCTCTAAATTGCCGGCCGGTGATTCTAGCAATGTTGCACCGTTGTGTTGCCCTTGATGCTGCTAAAGGTTGCCTAATCAACATGATGCGAGACGAATGAACAATTAAATTCGACCATGAACCCCTATTTTTAGCCATGAATAATGCTTATAACCCCTGTATAATTCCCGTATGATGCTAATCTAACCCTAATATAACCCTATACATAAACGTATGATTTCCATATTAATTGATGGCCCCTATATAACCCCCACATGACTATAATACTATCCGCCCATATGAATGCAGTATCACCCCTATTTACCCAAATTAAATTAATGCTTATACCAACCATATGAGCAACCATGTCCTAGATTAAGAATGGTCATTCATTCTCATTGGGTCACTATAGTCCCCATATGGTGGATTCTCAAAATAAGACCACCCCCAAATCACCCAATGCTAATCATTTTTAGTAATAAACCATCCATCTTAGGGGTACCTCTATTTTGAGAAACCAGAATTTCAGAACCAGCAATATCTACCATCTATGATTAATATGAATGAATGCTCAAGAGATATTAATATCAGCCATTCATCAAAATATACATTTTAATGATCAATAGATATTAATCATTAAAGCCATAGCTCATTTGAGCTCAATATCATAGATTAAAATAACCATCAATATCACCATCAAAATAGCGGATGATTTGGCGGTACGCCTATGACTTGAGAAACACTATTGCTTATTATCCCCTATCATTAGCCATTATTGATGGTTATACCAAAAAAACCATCAGCCTATGGATAAAACCACCAGCCAGTGATATTCACAATGGTTTTTAATTAAAGCAGCTAAATTCACAGGGTTTTCAAACCAACCACTGTTTGAAGATATAAAGCTGCTTCACAGATATAAAACCAGTGGTTGGTTTTCTCAAATTTTGAGACACCACCATTTTGTGAGACCCCCGGTGAATTTAAAGCTGCTTCAAGGCACCCCGCGGTGCGTGGAGATCCTTCGCGCGAATCCAGCGTGCTGGAGAACCATTCCTGGGGAGATCCACGGCTGGAGGACGGGATGATGCGCAATCTGCTGGCGAATCAAAGTGATTTGATGCTGGTGAATTGTGATTACCCATAGTAATTAAGCACAATTCACCATCAAATCAACCATCATCAACCAGTAGGCAAATCAATTGCTGGTGAATTGTGTTAATAATTATGCTTACTTCTGGTTACTGATGGTTACTACTGGTTGATGATGATTGATGATGGTTGTTTCATGGCTGCTGAATGATGGTGTAGGACGGCGATTTGATGCTTCATGATGGGTCGTGATTGTCAATGATTTGATGATTGTGAGTGATGAGGATGCTCTATGATAGTGGTTCATGATGGTGATTAATGATGGGTGATGATGATTGAGAATGATTATTCATAGTGAGGATGGTTGATGAGGATGGCGATGGTGATGATCAATGGTTGATTATGATGGTGACAAAGATGCATTGAGAAACAATGGTGGATAATGATAGTTGAGAGTAGATGATTCATTGTTGATGAGGGTTACGATAATGATGATGAATGATGATGGTTAATGATGGGTAATGTTGATGCTGCTGCTGCCGTTGCTGCTGCTGCTGTTGCTGCTGCTGCTGCTGTTGCTGCTGCTGATGATGATATACAATGATGACAAGGGTGGTATTATTCCTCAAGTGGAATGGGGAGTTTAGAAGCCTGTCAAGGATGGTTATTAGCTGGCTAAACCAGTGATAAACCGCCAGCTGAACCCCACATTCTGGTTAATGACATTCCACCCCTAGTTGAGTGTGGAGTTTAGACGCCCGCCAAGGATTGTGGTCAAAAATGTGAAAGTGATTGCTGATAGCGGCTAGGTGAAAAAATAAGGATCGATTCCAAATAATGGTAAAATGGTTGGAAATGGTTTAAACAAGCCATTAAAAAGCATCATTAACCTATTCACTACCCATCAATAAGCATCGTTAACCTTCGTCAAACATCCTTAAATTCATAATCGCGACTAACGGTTTGGTCATCAATTCGAAGTGCTTGGTCATCAACAGTTTGAGTCGGAAAATCACCAAACCACAGGGGCGACGCTTTCTCCATCAAACGATCTCGTCGCCAACTTGTGTCATTGTGTGGAGAGATGGAGGCCAATTACCCATATTTCAGCAACCATTCCAGCAACCAAAGGCAATGTCTAAGCCTAAGCCAATATGGTTGTTCTCTTTCAGGGTCATCAGGAAGCATGCGATCACCTGGTAATGGTTTCATTTAGCACGACGTGCAACAAATGGAAAAAAACAATTCAACAGTGATCATTACCAGTGATGTTAGCCTGTCAATACCCATTTCCAGTAAAGCAGTGCAGTACCATTGTTTCGCAATGTACACCATCAACACATTGTAGTATTAACTAAAGAAGCAAATGATAGGCAATACTTTTCCTAGCATTTGTTTAATGTTTTCCCTTGGCTTTTATTGGACACTTGCCAGTAAGAAGCCATAAGTATGATGGCCACAATCGCAGGAGCCAGAATTGTTCTCCACTTATCAGCAATAGCCACAATCAGAAGGTTTACAATCCTGACCGAGCTGCTCCATGCATGGTACGTTTACATGCATTTACCCATAAAATGGTTACAATGTTGGTAAATATACTGTACATGGATGTACATGGAGTATTTGGGAAAGCATCATCACTATGATAACTACAACATGCCATAACTAAAGCATAGCCATGCCACAACATCAGTGGGTTCTTCTGCCCCAGGTGCTGTGTACAAAATCAAACCGTTGGCAATGACGAAGAGGTGCAACGTGGCCTCAGATATAACTGGGGATGCGGCCTGTCGCTGGTGATGATGATGGTGATGATAATGATGATGATTTCAGAACTTGTGATCTAAGTCCGAAGTGGTTCCAATCAATGGCCAATCAATGGTTGATGCTTGGGATGATCGTTGAGATGCTTCGGAAGCTGGTGGTCAAATGCTTGTGGCTTTGTCATCAACAGCCAAATCTCTGCAGCGACTCGCACCGCAAGTGGAGCGATGATGGATTGATGGGTTGCGTTTACAAATGAATCGATATGGGTCATTGGCGAATCACGAATTCAGCAGTGGTTGGTGATGTTAGTCATATAGTTATCAAATTGTCAAGTAAGAAGCTGGTCCATACATGACTAAGAAAGCTCTTAACCAGTCGATAACTATGATTGATCATCTATCTTGCTTGATCACTCATCGAAAAGTTAAGTGATTTACTGACAGATAGTTCTTCATTAAGACGTTGCTAACCGGTCAAAAATGAGATCAGAAACGACGAAAAGTTTCGAGATGTTGCGAGTCCTCGCAGAAGGTGTCCCAGTAGCTGCCAAGCGAAACTTAGATCCAGCCATCTTGAGCTGGTACTTATCCGTAATCTACCAGCAACCAGTAATCAGCTACCATTAAACCAGCCCGTAGTGCCACAACATGAAGCATCAAACCAGCGCTGAATCTGCAGCAAATTTTTACACGATCATCGCCGGCTCATCATGACCACAGCGAGAACTACCGCCTGCGCCGTCCACGGTGGCCGCCCCCGCCTTCACGGGGGGGTCCCTGTCCCAACCTGCCGCCCAAGCGACCAACTTCCACGGGAAATGTCCCCAGGTCGCAGCGGCGACGGAGTGCCCGGCACAGATCAAGTACCTGAAGGCCACCGCGGTGGGGATCAATGGCTAAGACCACGTCAGAGTGGTTCCCCTCAAGGAGGTAACTTGGGTGAGTTCACTAGGGTTATTCCCATGCTAGTGGTAGATATGACATGATGGCACTATGCCGATGCCCATAGGATGCCATTTGAATCGGTGTTTCTCAAAATAGCAAACCCCCAAAATGGTTGGTCTCTTACTAAAAAATGTTTAACCTATGGATGATTTAGGGACCCCTATTTTGAGACTCCCCCAAATGCGCCGTCTAGGGCACTGCCTTCATGGCTATACCTTGCACTGATAGGGATGCTGACCAGTATGGGAATGGATACACATGTCCTGCAAGGTGCACCAGAGAAAGAGCTGGCAGGACATCTGGCGCATGGCAAGGGCATCTCCTCTAAGAATAGCACCATGGATGTACTGCCCAAACTATATGATATCAACATTAGGATACTATCGTTTTATGCTACATTTGATAACTATATATCAGAACAACAACATGGATGATTGCAATTGTAGATGTAAACAGTGATGACAGGCGCACTCGTGATAGAAAGGGGTGCCAAACCAACAACAAGTAGTGCGTTGATATTTCTGAGGGCGGATCCCCAAGTCTTATTATACAAGTTCGCCCTAAAATGTGAGACCATGTGGGACCTATTTGAGTCGCACACATTCATCAGTTGCTGGTCATGTCCTAACTAGCCCAGCCGAAACTGTGATATGACATTTGTGCATCACATGTTCCCCTTTATGCAGCTATCATTGGGGTTGTTGGTGGGTTCACTGGTGGAATGGTCATTACTGGTTTCGAGATACCCTCATTTTGCTGGTGCCAGGTCTACCAAACAATTGAAAATAGGTCAGTGGTTTATTTCCTTTGGCTTCACCACATCCATCACAAATCCAAAGTATAGCGATAATTTTGTTAGCATAGACTCTCAATACTCCTGATTATTGTTGATTTACGAAATAATAGCTAAGAAACACCAGTAAGTAATTTTGCTGTCCAGCAATAAGAACAGCCCTTTTGCCTTGCTGTACACAACTAGCATGACTGTGCGTCAATACCATGTACCACTAGTGAACATCCCACAAATGATCTAAGTAATCCAACACTTGGGTTGCTCACCTGCCACTTTTGGTCGTGTATGTTTCTGACATACATACAGCATCCAACTGATGCTGGACTTCTACCTGCTGTTTCTTGATCCTTCAATGATGCAAACATTTACCATACTGCATCAGCCAACCAGTCACCAAAACCAGTCCGACCTAATTTTGGTTATGGTTCTGAGACGTAGCCATCCCCACAAACCAAATGATGATGTGGATGTCTACCCGTTGTTTCTTGATTCAATGATGACTTGCTGATGTTAATGGATTACTGGTTGGCAGTTTTAACCGCTAAGAAATATATTAGTCAACCAACCATTTGTTAATCATTACTAGTGGAAATCAAAAATGTTTGGAACCACCAGTTGGTTTACTACGTCAGCAAGTAAACCACTGACCAACCGGAGCCAAGCACCAACAATCATCTCTCAGGCGCCGTCCAAGTACCACCTGCCACCGTTTTCCCACTGCCGTCCAAGTGGCTGTGCAATCTGTAATCGAAAGACCCAACTTGCGCGGAAGCGGACCTGATGTCGTGCTCAGCAGGGTTCGATGGCAGGCTCTGTAGTTACAAGGTGGGCACCAACTAAAGTTGAAATTTACAGTCATACTGGATAATAACTAATTAAGTGTTAAATGTATCTAACAAAGTGGGTCAAATAATTTCGGTCAAAAGTAGGGTGACTCCAGTTATGGTAGATATAACTATAGTGAAATGGCACCGCAAACCATGTCATAACTGCGGGGACCGACCTTGTACTAATGTCTAAACGACGATTGATAAGCGTGGCTAATCGGCCATTGATCAGCCAGAGATGATGGTTGATTTCAACATCAGAATAACTAAACCTATGGTTTAACCACTAAAATTGATGCTCAAACCACTAAAATGTTGATTTCAGCATAGTTGATAAACCACTAAAATTGGTTATTATTTCACCAGTGACTCGCCTGGAGTAACCATGATTGAGAGCTTGATCAATGGTGAACGAAATGTTGTAATGTTTAACCCGGGAGTCATGATTTTGGTCTATTACTTGGGGGGTACCAGTTTCAGGGTACCAGATCAAAAAAAATGAACATGTATCAAAAAAATATCCGGCAAAGTATCAAAATAGAAATAATTAATTAGGCATCAAAAAAAAACATACCGGAAATGCGAGAAAGTCCCACATCTCGGCTCCCAGGGGCCGGATCAAAAATATAATAAATAATCATCAAAAAAACCGCCGCTCATTTTTTCCTTCTCACAGCAGCTTCAACCGCTGATCCGGCTCATGGTTCGCCTGCCAACCCATCAGGTCAAGTGGAATTTGGAAATCACACTGTAAATCTAATTTCATAGGCCCAAACATATCATATACCCGAACAGACTCGCCCGTTTCTATGCGCTGGGTGGGTTGGGATGTGTAAAGAACAATGACCATATGCAGCCATCTCTAAAGCCCATTGGCAAATATTAGCACATATACACAACTGTGTCAGCACCGTGTCCACAGCAACAAAACCGTGTCCACAGCACAAACCAAAACATCATTACCAATTTCTGTGCGCTGGGCGGGTTGGGATGGCCAGTTTCTATGCGCTGGGTGGGTTGGGATGTGTGAAGAACAATGACCATATGCAGCCATCTCTAAAGCCCATTGGCAAATATTAGCACATATACACACGCACAACTGTGTCAGCACCGTGTCCACAGCAACAAAACCGTGTCCACAGCACAAACCAAAACATCATTGCCAGTTTCTGTGCGCTGGGCGGGCTGGGACGCGTAAAGAACATTGACCGTAGGCTGCCATGTCTCGCGCCCGATGGCATATATTGGCAGGTCTGCACACGCACAACTATGTCAGCACCGTGTCCACAGCAACAAACCCGTGTCCACAAGAGAGCTAAGAAAAATTGCGCGCAGCACACAACATGTGTAAGGCCCGGTGCGCAAACATAGCTGGGTGGGCGGGGGGTGTCCCGAGGCAAGGCCTTATCACGGCAACTTGACCGTAACCAAGTCACATGCACACACATCTTGGCGCCGACGACAATCTCTCCCCCGGTGTGCCTTTGTGTGCCCGGTTATTCTTGCCCCACGTTCGTAGCCAATCATCACTTGGCCTGTTAGGCTGATGTTTCTCTACTTCTTTTACCAAATCTTGTGCGGTGAAATGTGCGTTCGTTTGCACGAGCTGCTTCAACGCATGCTCGGCAGTGGTAGTCCAAGGATTCCAGGCTCGAGTAGCTTTGAGATCACCATGGCAAGTGAGGGTGTACTTGCGCGACAACTGCTGGGTGGCTATGGTATATTCGGAATAGCCTTTCCACCCTGCCTGCTGCTGGCAACACGAGCAGGAATTGCACCACATCAAGATTTTGAAGCCTGAGTTGCATGGTACAAAATTGCGCCGCATAGCCAGCTTTTGCCCTGCAACCAGAGCGCTTGCCCACTTTTTTCGTAGTCCAGGAAAACATTTTTGTCTGGCAGCGGTTGTTCCACAGCAAAGGAACTGGTTTGGGCGCATGGCGACACATAATCTTTGTTTTGCATTGGCGGGCGGCAAACATGAACTGGCTCAAACGCATCCGCCTGCAGAACCAAAGGCCAAGGAAACGCAAAAGGACACGGGCACGATCTTGTGAGAATGACACTGCCTGCCATGGCCGGCGGGGAAGGAGCCGCAAGAACAGGAACCGCTTCAGATGATACAGGCTTCCAAAGCAACTCGGACATGTTCAAATCCAAGAGAACAACCGAGATTGCAGCATTCAAGGGGAAACGGTGAAATTCCACGCAGCGAGTTTGTCCTCCGTTCCTGCGCCTAGATTCCTTGAGATCCCCGAGGCCAAGGTCAGAGACCTGCTTCATGATGGATATCCTATCCTGGCTTTTCTCGGCGCCTTTGAGGGCAGCGAAGTGTAAGCTCATGTGTGACTCTAGGATTGGGTCCTTCAACCAAACTTCAAGAATTCTTGCAGTCGTGGGACGAACACCAGTGGACGGCGGAGCCGGCAAATTACACCCTTTTTGCTTGGGCCGCTGAGTGGTAGAGCCAACAATCGCAAACTCTGACAAAGGCGGAAAGCAAAATGCTGCATGGAGCATTTGATGGAATTGTCACTGAGAACCAAAGTTCGCAGGGATGGATCCAGACCCCAGGACGCAAGACAAGTCAAGCACGCGGCCGTTGGCACGTGGTATTCCATTTTGCCCAGGGCGGCCTTCATAGCAGATCCCCACCCGCCCTTTTGTTCCTCTTCATGCAGGTCGTAATAAAATGAACGAGCCATTGGCTGTATCGGTTCAAAGCTTGATCAAAAGATCAGACACGCATGTGGGATCCTGCCTTCCTGCCTTCCTTCCTTCCTTGCTTCCTTCCTTCCTTCCTTCCGTCCTTCCTTCCTTCCTTCCTTCCTTCCTTCCTTCCTTCCTTCCTTCCTTCCTTCCTTCCTTCCTTCCTTCCTTCCTTCCTTCCTTCTCTCCTTCCCTCCCTCCCTCCTTCCTTCCTTGCTTCCTTCCCCTTCTCCTTTTATTTCTTTACTGATCGCTATGATTTTTTTGTGATCCCTATTTCCCCACCTGTCAGGTGAGGGCTGTTAGATTTTATCAGAGCTGACTGCTCCTCCTCCTCCTCGTCCTCCTCCTTCTCCTTCTCCTCGCCGGACCTCCACCACGACCATGCACGACTAGCGGTCGCTGCCGGACCTCAACCACGACCATGAACGACTATAGTGGTCGCTGCCGGACCTCCACCACG